>VBVQ01000028.1:0-56965 GCA_011636635.1 Tetramorium simillimum | reverse complement strand
CCCCCCCCCCCCCCCGCCGAGTACTCACGAGTCCTTCCCGCGTATGTTCACCGTTATCGAGGGGATAATAATGCCTCTGCCGCGGCGCGCGAGACGAGGCAGAAGACATGAAAAGACTCCGAGGGCTCCACACGTGTGCCCTCTCGACGTCCTCCTCGAACGGGCGCATCGCATGTGTGCGGTCCTTGAAGGCTTTACGCCCAGCCATCTCACGGAGGATGTGACGCAAACCCGACGCGAACTAACCGCGCGGATAACGGAGATTTCGGGAGATACGCTTCGACGCTCTCTTTGCCACGGGTTGGATCGCGAAAGTGTAAAGATAACGCGGTTTGATAAGCACTATCTTACACGCAGCACGCATCGCGCTCTTGTTACAGAGTGACTCCAGCAACTTTGTTTCGAAAGAAAACTTTCGAGAACTCTTGGGAATAATTTTATATCCTGATGCTGTAGTTTTGTAGATTTCATACCGACAGATTACTAAATGTCACTGATAGATAAAATGAATCGTATTGGACGCATTGATTCATAAATTCACGTATTTATGAATTTATAGATCCATCAATCCTTGTGTTTATGGGTCCCATGAATCTATAAATTCACGGATTAATGACTCAATAAATCCATAAATTCATACGTCCATAAGTCGCGAGATCCATCAGTCTGCGTAACTATAAATTTATAGATTCGTAAATCCATCCGGATTGCTTCATCCATATGTTACACGGACAATGACTTCATTGATACATGAATTTATAATAAAATCCCTATAGAATTCTCTAGAAATTCTCCTGTCCACGACAATTGATCGCTAAATCTTGATAATGTATACGCTTATCAAAAACGGTAATAAAACAATAATCAAAGCTTTTTCTGCTTCATGACACGCTCTCGCATTATTGCAATTAAATATAAATCACACGTGATACGATCGGATATTGTATTGAATAGAGACTCACGCGAGTCGTGCATCAATAAGACAAATCGATACAAAAGCATTCGCCACGCTGTCCTGTTGCCCATCCTTCGGGACGCATGAATCATTTATCAGCCTCGATCTCCGATCCGAACCGAAATTGTCCGCTTGACGATTCAATCTACATCCACTTAGCCGCTAAACGTCTGCGGCGTCCTTATCGGGCCGCGCAGGACGAGGACAGCCGTACGGCGTGTCTTATCGCAGCTGGATCCTCATTTTACGAGTCACGGCAATCGTAAATACGCCGAAGAAACACGCGCTCGAACGGCGGAAAGCTGTGCGACGCGTATCGCGAGAGAACCGTTCAATCAAGCGCATCCAATTCAATTCGCGGAACGAGGACCCGCCGCGATAAAAAGTCATCTCGCGCCACGGAGAAGACGATTTTATCTCAACGAGGGTATACCTGACTTTTACCGCAGACCGGCCTGTTAATGCGGCGAATTTGAATCGTCGGGAAGGATAGGCTTGAATTGATAATTACTTATAAATAAAAATGCGAAAAGTATGTGCATCGTAAAGTATAATCTCATTCCCTAGATTTTTAATTTATACGAGTACCAATCATAGTACACATTTGCAGATGCAACCAATCGATTTCACAACTGTCGTGAGATAATTTTGTGTCTTCTGGATGCGACTGAATTCCTGATTCGAAACCAGATCCTCTGATTAGTCAAAGAAACCGCTATTAATTTGTACGAGTTGTACCTGCTACAGCTATATCATTCTTGCGTTATGACCGTGATATTTTGCCGCAATCGATTCCAACGGAGCGCAGTCCGCGATACGCGGAATACGGCGGAAGACGGTGATTTCGCTTTCGCAATCGGCACCGGCGACGATTAGAGATCTCGACGTGGTCCGCGCGCGAGGCTCGTTTCTCTGCCACCGCCGCGGTGGTGCGGTAACCTTAAACGAGAAAACGAGCATCCTCGGGCACGAACCGCTGCCGCTGCCGGCCGACGGAAATGAAATACGGGTGAGAGACCAAGGCACGAACTTAATTTAGGTTGTTACAGTCGGGCCCGCCGTACTCACGCTCGCCAAAAGCGCGCTGGCTGGTCTCGGGCGATAAGTCATTCCGACGATAAGCCGTCCCGTGCGGCGGGACGCAAAACGGCGGAGGTGCAGTTGTCCGCGGACAAGTCCGAATTAAGGTTTCACGAAGAAAAATGTGCGGGTACACGACCGTTACCGCCGGAAGGAAAAGAATTTCGCGGCGGAGAGCACGGAATTTCATTTTTATGGCGGGCCGCCGTGTTGTGAAGTACTTTGTCCCGGAAACATCATTGCCGTAAAGCAGATCCAGATGTTTTTAAACGGCGCTCGCTATATATTTGGATTCGAGAAGTGGCTCATAATTATTTAAAAAAAACCAGTATTCTTCGAAACAAATTTAAATCTTGAAATAAAATATTCTGCCAGCAAAAATTCAAGAAAATTCGTGGAATTCGAGGAAAGGTCCAGAGATGCAAAGAAAATTATGCAGAAAAATCTTATCCCACAAGTTAAAAAAATTACTCAGTTTTTCAAAGTGAAATGATTTTTCGCGTATCAGATTAGATTGTGAATATTTCGGGCTATCGCACCATCTTTACGTTCATCGCGCCTCTCCTTTACGTGCTTCAATCTTGACGGAAATAATGAAACTTCGACGAGATACTTTATAAGGAACCGGAGGGCCGGTCCGAAGGTGTGGTCCCTGACAGACAGCCAGGCGTTGGTCTTAAATCCAAAGCCAGGCGGCGAACAGAGCCCAGATCCTTCACATCCTGCGAACCACTTAGTCAACGAAAGAACGTGCTGCCGCGGGAAGATTCTTATCTGGTGTTTGCCAGAACGCGTCGCTCGTTAAACCTCTGATGCACTTTGGGGGTCAATATGTACACAAGGTACCTATAATTTTCTTATCGCGCGTGTCAGTTTAGGAATATTGACAAACCGAGATCTTCATTTTATTCTTAGTAGCGCGCGTGAGAACGTTAACGACGTGAAAATTTGATCACTGATGTACACTTTATCACGTGGAACGTTCGTATAACATTCTGAACAGTTTGCCAAAGATTTGAGGACAGAGATACGCGTGTCCTCAATATCAATACAGAAGTCATAAATTAATCCGGAAAGCTCGTGGATAATCCTTATCCAAATTTATTTAATCACCGCGGTTGTTTTTATTTTTATTCTGTGCAATCGAATTCATATTAATTTTGACGTGTGTTGCGCTGTCATTAACTCTTTTTGCTTATAATCATATTTATTATAAAAAAATGTTAAATATAAAAGTTGCTAGCATGTTTTTATCTGACTTTATCGCGTAGCAAGATTTTTAACTGAATAGACCTCTACTTAACTTGGAGAATATAATACTGCGTTTGCATCATTTTTATCCGAAACCCTCAATTAATGCTCGAAGCCCGAATATGCATTTAGATATTAGTTAAGAATATTCCGCGCAACGCGTTGCAAAGCTGCTGCAACAAAGTGATTGATCAGTTGCGAGTGCGGTGTTTATGCCTCGCGGTCCCCGCCGACAATTACAGGTTTGAAGGATGCGTCGTGCCGATAGGTAGGCAAGGAATTCGTCCTTCCTTGAAGGAAGAGCCGAGGATGACGAGAGGAATGGCAGTGCCGGGGCTATTGTCCAGTGAGAGAATCGAAGAAGCGTCGGTGGAATGAAGTAAGGATAAGAAGACGGAGAGGGAAGATGAGGGGCATCACCCCTGGGGGCATGGCATAAATCGCTATGGACAGACAGCATGTTCGACTAATTACAGATCCCTGATTACCGACGGGCGCGACCACGGCCGCCTAATAAAGAGAAAATAAATTAATAAACCTCTAATATCGTGGCCGGCCGATCTCGCCTGTGGTCTGGGATAAAAAGAGAAGCGTTTATTAATTTATTGTGATCGAGGCGCGATAAAAGCCCTGGCCGCATAGGCACGTCTTCGGATCAAAGGATTCGAAAATGTTCCTCGCATTGCGACGGCTGGAACCGGATCCGCCTTCATAAACCCTTCTCGATCTTCTGTCTATGTTAATGCGACTTCATCATATCGTCACATACCGAAAATTTATTCCTCCTTCTTACATTAATGTCAAGAATCGTGTCCCCATGCATTATTATAATCTACACTCCGTGCAGCATTCTTACTTATACTTGGCAGAATTTTTTCCAACGTAAGATATGAGATAATATGTACAGCATTTACAAACTTTTCTTATTAAACTGTTCTTAATTCTTTGTAAAAAATATATATTCGTAATAAAAATATAATTAAAAGTAGTTTAATATTATATTTTAAGAGGCCAAAATATTTCTCAATGTATATAAATCATCTTGCTTGGGCGAAAGGATAATTAAATACACAAGATTTATCTCCGATTTCTCGACTGGCACATCTCAATTTACCCAAGCATTTCTGAATCAGCGCACAGGCTATCTTTCCTAATAATTACCTATGCCGAAGATTGAAGAAACCGTTAAAGAAAACGAGAATTGGACTGTCACGCGTATCGAATGGGCGGCGAGAATGTGGTGGAAAAGAGATGAGATGGTGGACTCGAGGAAGGAGAAAAGGAGAGATAGCGGAACATGGTGAACTTCCGCGTGGGCCTATCTTGGGACCACAAAATGGCGGCGACAGAGACGTTTGTCCGCCGTGGCGATCTCGGAAGGATTTATATTTACAGCGGCAAAGATCCAACCGGAGTTACTCGACGAGGCAGCCGGGACCCCTAATGAACTGTGGCGAAACCGGGCTCCAAGTGTGCCCGCGGGGGCGTTTTCACGGGCAATTAATGCGGCCTTTAAGGGGCCGCGCGAAACGCCCCCGCGAAACGACCAGCGCTATCTCGATTACATCGAATCTGTCATTTCGGCACATCCAATTGTCACAAATCAACGCGCATTCATAAGCATTGTTTACCACAGTGAAAATAAACATGAGATCTGTTTCAGAAAATTTCACAATTTGTAAAAGTATTTTCACATACTTCTCTCGGAACGTAAATTAATTTACAAGAATTTTATAATTATATTTTTCTTGTTTTCTATTTAAAAAAATATATAATACAAACATCAATTTAAAATGTGGCTATTTCTTGATATAAATAGTAAAATCTAAAACTTAATGCCATGATAATCACATTTGTAATTATATGGAAAGAACGTTATATTCTTGCTTGTTTTAACTCACCGGATTTGCACCATTAATTCGCCCGATGATTCCAACCGGAGTATCTTCACCGAAGAAACTGAAAAAGATGAAACATTACATTTAGCAAGAGCGAATAGCTACAGCGCTCAAAGAGAACGTAACGTGCAATTCATTATACGTAAAACCTTAACGACATTATTAGGACAAGATCGTTAGAGTTTAATTATATTATCGCAGAAGTATTATTAGATCGCTGTCTGCGAAATGTGTCTCGGT
The DNA here is from genome assembly GCA_011636635.1 of Tetramorium simillimum. Classification (NCBI taxonomy): domain Eukaryota; kingdom Metazoa; phylum Arthropoda; class Insecta; order Hymenoptera; family Formicidae; genus Tetramorium; species Tetramorium simillimum. The sequence continues at coordinate 51,541 of VBVQ01000028.1, read as the reverse complement.
TTCTTAATAAGCGAATATAATCAGCGCGCTGGTGGCACAGCATACCTCAAAGGCACCGATATCGGGTTGTTAACGGATCGGAAACGCGCATATTCTTAACGATTGAGCGAATATCGAAGTCGCGGATGAAGAGCGCGGGAAGGATACGTCGCGAGATCGAGAGCGCGGCGGCGATATTAATAGTCGGCCGTTGCGATGGGGCCGCAACAAATTTCTTATGGGATGTAAATCAGTCTATAAGTCGGGATAGTTACACTGTTTAGCCAATTAGCGGAATGCGACCGGTTTTCAGATGCACGAAGAAAGACGGCTTCTTCTCAACAGGATTACAGCGACTAAACCAATGGGCATCTGTAATTTTAGGGCCGGTTGTATCGATAGGATAAAGAGCGGATTTGATCGATTACGGTCAGTTAGATTAAGAAACTATCACTCTAAAAGACACCTGTTCCCAATATAAAATCATACTTGATTATATAAGAAATCTTACTGACATTTTTTAACTTTGTCATGACAGCTTTAAAAATGTCTTGAAATATAAATAATTTTAGATTGACATAAATATTTTGCATTCAATTATAAATTATCGGAAAGTAAATTAAATGGCACAGAAGTGAAATATCAATCTCCGACTTGTTTAAGATTAATTTTCTACAATATTTGAATTTCACCGAAATGTAACAGAGAAAATCTTTTTTCCAAAGCAATTTTTAAAGGACTTAACTTTATATCGAGAATCTTCCTCGATATAAAAGCGCGGGAAAAAAAGAAATAATTATCAGTGTCACGATGACGAGCAAAGAAGCTTAACTGCCTAATTTGCGTGAACAGCGAAAAATTGTTAGGCAGCACACGGTGGGTAGCCGGAAAAATTATGAGCCTCGCGCAATGTTGAAGGCCAGTGCCGTTATTTTCGTTCAATATTATTATTGCTCCGAGAAAGAGGCGTTTGCCGGGAAACTCGCAACGGGTAATAGCGCTGACCTTGTCGATCCCGGGCGCAGTTTTAGCACGGCGATCGAATAAACGTTGAATAAAGGTGTCATAACACGAGCCAATGCCAGGACACCGACGTTTCGTCCCGGGCGAACTTATCGGTGCCGTTTTCCACCGGGTTGCCTCGTTCGCGCGCGAATTACGATCGTACGTCGCACTGGCGAGTGTCGCTAAAAAATGCGGCTGCTGTGTAGGGAACTGGAACTCGGGGAGACACGAGTAAAGCCGCTACTTCAAGATGAAATCGCATACCAGGTCGCGGACACTGACAGAAGCGGCACGGCATCATATAAAGCCTCTTTAGATCTTTCGTATGAATTCTTTATCATATGCAAGTGAGGCAAGAGGAATTTTAACAAGTTTGGCAAAATATTTTATGTCAGTATTCTGCATTTACATCTTTCCTAAATTCACGTGTCCCTTCAGACTAAATGATACATATGGATTGTCCCTTTCAATTTTTCTCTTTAGCTAGAAGCATAAAGAAATATTATTCTTGAATGAAATCTATTTTATAAAAGACTGAAATATATGTATATATTTAAGTCGGTCGGCTGCTTTGCTAAGACCGCGCGCATGTAAAACCTTCGCAAATAAAACCTTCAACCTACACAAGAACTCATAATACATGTAGGGACGTATTGTACATCGTGCAACGAAAAGGATCGCGCAAATGCGTTGTGAGATTAAATAAGGATGCGGTCTTGCCCGCGTGACCTGCCATTCATATGCTAAAACGACATTCGGATCGGTATGCCCAGACGATGACGAATCCGGGCGTGTCCGCGGATCCGATTGGAGGCCGTGACCGCGACTGATTCGCCGATCGTGACTCCATTTTTTTTTTCGAGCTTACGCTGATCGGTGCACTTGTCAGGAACAATGAGCCGCCTTCATAAGAAGCCGAGTTCCTGAAGTGGAGACAGTCGTTCTCGAGCCACTTCTAGAGTTCGAGCGATACGACGAAGCAGACGCGTCGATTATCAAACGTTGATGCATTATAACAGACGCATATTTAACCCGCCGATATAGTCACTGTTAAATAAGCCCGACTCTCTGAACTAAATCTTACATTAGCAGTGGTTCAATTTAATGCTAGAAATTTCATAAATGTGTGTATGTAGGTATATAGGTGTTTTTATCTTTTTATGTTAATCCTATGTAAATCCTATTATATCTCTAATTAAGATCTTTCTAGTTCAATTTAAAATTTAAAATTGGAAAAGCACTGTAATCTATTTACGTCTTCCCAAATAAATCGAAACCGTTTAATATTTAATCAGTTTTAACTGAAACGTTAGATTACTTTTTTATTGCTTTTACATTAATAATTTCGCTTTTCGAAACGTTTGCTACGGCATGTTTACGAAACAGGCGTGTCCATTTTCGCGGCACTGAGCAAAATCAATCGGCCTGCGCGAGAATCATCGTAAATTGATGCCGATTGACGAGCGACATGGCCAAACATCGTAGCATATTCACTGTCAGTCCATCGGCCGCGCATAAAAATGTCAGCCGCGAGGGCAGTCGTATAACAATCGAGTCGAGAGAAGAAATCTCGAACTTGCATTCCATGACCGAAGAAGAGTTCCGCGAGAGAAAAGCAATCTGCCGAGAACGACCTGCGTACGCCTTCTGCATTAACCCTCGACTACCGCGGTTAAATTTGGGTAACGTTTATTGCTCTCGAGATCTTATCCTTCGAATTGAAGTCAGACTCCATTTGCAGAGAAACTTTATAACGTATATAACATATATGAACATTTTATAATATAATGAGAATAGAAAACGTAAGAAAATTTCAAGTTCTCAAAGAGAAAAGAAAAAGAAAAAAAAAAAAGAAGAAAAGTTTAATATCAAGATAGAAAAAAATATTTTTCGTTTTAATCTTACTTCTCTCTTTTTCAAACTGAAGAAACTTGAATTTTCTTATTGCTACGTAAGATAATTTAAGATAAGAGAGGCAGAGTGCAGCAAGAAAGTCTGCAGGAAATCGTCGAAGATTAGATAAAGTTCTTCCCTCATTAGGTGCACCGCAGACGAGGCGATTTGGCGCAACGTTTAAGAGAGTCGCGGTGAGTAATGAAGAGGAATAAAGGCGCTAGCGTGTTTGCCACGCAGCACGCGCGACGCCTCCATAACAATGGGACCCTCGCGCGAGACGCGTGGGTGCACCACCGTGCGTTTATTTCGCGGAGACAGCGCGAAATCCCTTGTTTACAGCCACGTGGCGTGGGACAAGTGTGTGTCCGCGCCTCGTGGGCTTCTCGTATCGACTTTTGTCTATGACGATTATTTCCCTTCTACTTGCTACCTCCAGATATCGTCGATAATTCGAATTAAACACGACATCGAAAAGCATAGAATCTCTAGTTCTTATCAAGTATAACATAAACAAACGAATATTAAATAGACACGTAAATAAAAAATAAGTATCTTTATATTATGGGTAGAAAGAATCTACAATCTACATTGAAAAACTCTATCAATAAATTGTGATTTGTTAAATTATGTTTGAAAATAGCAATTTACTTTAAGGGAGAATTCGGGAATGTCAAATTATGGGGAATTTATATCTCAAATGCCGATATTGGCGTTTCCAGAAAATACAGCGAAAATATATCTCTAATAACTAATTATGTAATCAAATTTTGAGACCTACGGATGCTTGTGAAATTGCTTAGCGCATCTGCCGCTAATGTCTATGAACGTAGAACAATGGCAATTTTATGTCCTACTATCTCTAGTCGCTGCGAGCTGGGAGTCCTTTCTCGAAACGGTGAATGGAGACATAAGAACAATATCGGTATTAAAAGTGTGAGCATCGTATGTCATTCTTAGCGCGCGCGCGGTAAGCGGGATCACCATAATTTTCCTCCGTGATAGTTGGTCTAAACCGGAAACGTCGTAATCCCATAATATGAGCACGCTCACGCGGAGCATATTCCCCGTGAATATCTGGAAAAGACACTCGTATCACGAAACGTTCAATAATTTAGCAAGTTTGACGTTTAATAACGGTAATCAGCATCTAAAGATACATGATTACGATAATGGTGGATGATGTTACGCGGATAGTATAATGTTTCTGACAGTATAAAGACAGTGAATACCTCTCGATCTATCTGATATCAGTTTCGTTATCTCAAGCTCTCAAGTTGATAAAAATCATATAAACACAATGTAATGTCAATTCTATGCGCCACCTTCTACAAGTAATAATATGACTATATCGTTTTCTACGAGTGAGAAAACTATGTATATATCTAAGAAAGTACAAATAAACTAAATAATCTTCTGTCTTGCAATAAAGAAATTAAAAAAAATCTGTGCATATATACAATACTTATAACTTCTCCAAGAAATTCAGAAATTATTGCTGGGAGTTGTATCTTAAAAAATGTATCACTGTCTTATTGCAAGATTAAAGTATTTGAGATTGAATAATAAAAATTATACTGACAATGAGACGCACACAAGTTTGATAACTTATTCCCGAGATTCACTTCACGACCGTGTCTCTTCGATTCATCTATCGCCGATAAGAACGCCGAGCGGCGAAAGTCGACGATCCGAAACCGAAAACCACCCTTCCGCCCTCGGCACTCGCGTAAATCACTCGGGGTGACTTCGGCTTAGCACAAAATTTACTGCCACGTCGTACAAACCGCGTCCGGGCACGTTCGAAATGCAAACGTTTACGTACGGAGGACGTAGCTTGGCGCCCCGAACATTTGCCGTGGCTCCCCCGACACTTCGGCCGATCTTAAATCCCCGTTCATCACGTGAATCGGCTCTCACCTCAACTAATATACAGTTTAGAAAATCATACGTTAAAGTCTGATACAAACTAGAAACAGGATCTAAATAATTCATTCTTAAATAATCTATGCAATATCCCTATTAATTCTTTTTAAAAAATAATTTCATAACACTAGAATATATAATTGTTTATCATTGATTTTAATTTCAGATAAATAAATATCGTTGTCTCTATCTCTATTAGTTTTGTGTTTTAATAAATAAAAAATTAATGTCTTATAAATAAATAAGTACATAAAAATTCTGTATTACAAAATTATTTATAGAAAATTGGTACTCTTATTTGTAAAATATAATATAATGTTATAGTATAATCTTGATTTTATAATATCTATATTATTTCCTTTATAATATTGATGCTAATAAGTCCTATTTTTTCATGGTTGTTCTGTAATGCAGAAATTTAAGGCAGATTACATCGGTAACTGCAGAGAAACGATGCATATCTTAACGCTCGGCATAAAATACGTGATTTCTATGCAAGAAATTTGCATTTATCGCAGACGTAAACGTTAGACAAGAGAGTTTCTATATGAGCAATAACATGCTAAACTGCATCGAGTAAATTTGACAGGCATTTGACTTGAAAAGACTAGAAATTATTAATAAGATTTAATATATTCCTTTCTGAAATTGAGTTCTTAATATAATATCTTCAATCAAAATCTATACTAAACCTTTCTTAATAAAAATTGATAGCCGACAGTGAACAGAAAAAATCTATTATATTCTCATTATGTTCCGCAGTAATTAAAATATTAATAGCCAAATTTATTGTAATATAATTCTCAAAGCAGTCTTTTTGCTATCTATAGAACAGAATGATCCATGCCAATGAAGATGCAGTCTTTGTCATATAATTCCCTCTGGCACAAAGCCCCGTCCAATAATGAGAAGCTGTGACAAAGATCGCCCTGTACAAGCTTAATAATTCAATAACGCAGCTGAAAAGACGGGGTTCGTCGAATTCTCAGGGCTCTCGATGGCGTATCGCCGTGGCGGATATTTATAGCGTACTATAAGAATTACGAGAGCATTAATTTGACAGGTACGATCGACTCGACGACAGAGTGGCCGAGCGTAGAGTAAGTTATACCGGTGTATCCGGCCCAGGCAGATTAAAGCCGAAAAATCCAAATAAATCCTGTCCACCTCGATGCTGACGGGACCGCGGTGAAATCGATTCGGGATCTGCTCCGTTTGCTCGTAGGCAGGCTTAACTCTCAGCTTAATATGTTTATCGACGCCAGTGATCACCGCCATCCATTCGTCACGTCCGGACAGTGCGATGAGTGCGTTGTGCATGCCGGGAATCCGTAGGACTAACACAACCGTCTCCCGAAGGATATTTATAAAATAAACAGTTGAAGCGAACGGAAAAAGTGGCCGAGAAAGACACAGGTCGCAAAATTGAAGACGCGTTTTCTTTACATAAGCTTGTATACTTTCTTAGCAGAGAATTTATATGAGAAATTAAATTAATTATACAAGATGCTAAAAAGATTTTCTTTCCCACTTAATCCCAAAGTATGTTCTATCTCGACAGAATTTCAACGTAAATTTAAACGACGATGTAAACTGTCGTCGAGACAAGATCGACTTTAGATTCGTTGGAGGATTCTCGTCCAAAGATCCCTATCACCGATTCTCTCGCTCCTCGCTTTGTTATAGGCGACCTGTTCCCGTGGGTACGCGCGCGTACATTCCAGACGCTTAGTCCCCTCTCAGACGCGGAGCACGAAGTGGCGGAGAGAGACCGAGGGACTGAAAAAGACGAATGGTAGACAAATATGGGCAGGACGGTTTCTATGTGCACTTCCCATTACCGCGCACCCACGCACGGCGCGGGGTAACGCGGACTCGAGTGCGAGAGAGAGAGAGAGAGAGAGAGAAGGAGTGCGTTGCACTTAATGGATTCTCGAGATTGAATTTATCCCGGGCGTTCTCGCGCTACATGACCGGGATATACCTAGAGCGCACGCGCGCGCGCGCGCGCTCGCACGCCCGCCTAATCCCGTAGTTAATGAGTACGAATATCGGCGCGTGGTATCGTCGATATTAATAACGTCAATCGTCGTACGAGCGATCGTCGTAATAACGGTGCCGGCGGCGTATGCGGGACGGGATGCGGTGCGCTCCGTGTCCGAGCGACGACGGCGGTTCGTTAGAAAGTAATGAAGATCGATCGCGTTGCCGGCGATAACACGACGCGGCAAAGCGATCTCACGGTTAATTGAACGTAACGCGGGATACGCACGACGTACGTATTCATATCGCCGATAATCGGACCGCTTTTAGTCCGGCAAGTGCCGCGGGTGACGGTATCTGCGGTCTCTTATGACACCGATTATAATGTCATGAATCTTTTATATGTATAGTATATAGGTCAAAGGAATCACAATCAAAGTTTGAAAATCACAAAATGAGAGAAAATATAAAATATATAGAGTATACATATTAATATAACTTTTTTTCTATTTGTGTCTTCTTTCTCTTTATTTAAAAATATTAAGTATCTAATAATAAGTAATAAAAAGTTGTAATGAGAAATAAAGAATCTCTTATACATAGCATGTAGCAAAGGAGTTACAATCAAAGTTTGGAAATCACAAAATGAGAGAATAAGAGAGAGAAAATATAAAATATCTAGAGTATACATATTAACATAAATTTTTTTCTTTTTTTTCTTCTTTCTCTTTATTTAAAAATATAAAGTATAAAAGTTTTTATCATACTATTTAAAAGTATAGTTTTTTTGAAAAGCGTTTATAAGTTTATAAATAGACGCGAAGCAAGTTTTTGAAAACAAACTTGTCCATTTATTCCGCGCGGTAACCACTGCCTGGGAACCATCCGGACCGTGTTGGCCGACGATCGAACGCAATATCCCGCGTCGCAACGCGATTCCGCCCGTCTCATCATAACCAGCGTGTGAATTACGATAATGCGAGTACACGAACCGTTCCTTTTTATCTCGTATTCTCGCCACGCGCAGAAAGCCGGGACACAATGGCCGTGCGAATCGCGCGTATCTCAGCGCGACATCCCACGTGTCGAATATTACGCGCGTTACTCGAAGTTTAGGATCCTTCAATGGATCCAGGAATCAGTCGCAGGCATAGCAAACGCGGAATTATAAATGGATTTAAAAACAAATTATTTTATAACTCGATGATTAAACAAAAGGCGCTTCCATAGTGTAATTAACATTTTATTTGTAATTATTAAAGCAAACGGTAAATAAATGAAATTATGTAAAATGTATAATGATATAGAAATTAGATAAATGAAATTAAATAAAAGATAATATAATTTTAGGGGTTTCTCTCTCTCTCTCTCTCTCTCGTAGTATTTATTTAATCATCTTTTTCCCTATCAATTCAATTCTGTTAAGCGTGCATCACGATCGTTACTGATTTTCCAAATACGATCTAAGTCGTCGTATCATAATTCATAACGCGCCGTTTGTTCCAATCGCGCGCGTTTCTCGCTATGCAAATATGGATATGCACAATTTGCCATTACGCGCGATCTCGACATCGCGTATACGATGGAAAAACGACGCTTCAACGATTTCCTCGTTTGCGAGATTTTTCTTTTGCTTTCTTAAGCGAGGACGGGAACATTTGTATATGTCGCGTGCCACTACAATCGCCATGATCGTATTGCGCGAGTGAAAGGACTTTTAATAAGGTATATGAGCGACATAAATTTCCCTGTCTTCGCCCGAGGCGAAAAAAATAAAAAATTATTAACTGATTACTCTAGAGCTTATGCTAAACATTCTAAGGATATTGCCCTTTCTTTAGCTCAATTTATTACTTACTATATCTTTTCTTCAAGTATCTAACAGAAAACCTAATTAGAAAAATGTTTAAGAATAATATTTTGTGTATATCTTTTTGTTTTATTTGAATAAAAAGAGATTTAATTATTTTAAGATAAGAATGAATATTATCTTTGATAGGTCTTATCAAAAATTTCCATCTTCTGAATGAAAAAGATGTGTAAAGGTATACTGAAGTACATGTAGAATTAATAAATAAATATTTATATCTCGAAACGATACACGTCGATATATATGTAGATTTAAAATATATGTTAATATCCAATGCTGATGGTGATACAGTTCATTTGCGAAAGCCGCATAAAATGGCATTGATTGCCTTAAAGATACCGCGCGACTTAAGGCGCTAAGCACGTATCACCAACTGAGTTACGAATCTCATTCCGTATCGATATTCTAATTTTACTACTTGATCGCCGCTCGTAAATGGTGAGGATTAAGAAGTGGCGAGGCGCTACGTCCCCGCGGCTCGTTGCCGAGCGCGATTACGTAGCCGTAGGTGCCAGGAAATGGAGAACGGCGCTAATTGATCGCCATCTTGACAGAGCGGCAAAGCGAAGCTAGCTAACTAACTGAACCCTGGTACACACTTACAAGACGTCGCCTCGAGAATATGTGCGTCGGCATAGCTATTTTTGAACAATATTTGCTGGGAACGTCTTTAGCTTCATATAAAACGCCTCAGCGGAAATGTGGGAACGTATATTCCTTCGATAAATAATTCCTGGATAACTAATAAAATATTCCAATATTATCTTCTGAAAATTATCATTTTCCTTTCAGTTAAAACTATAATATTTATGATCACGGAGACTGATATGACGACGGCGCGTAAACCTCGCGATATTCTCAGCAAATCAGCTTGATTAATCTATAAAATCTGCATGAATTTGATAGCGTCTCTTTCTATTTTTGGTTGACATCAAGAGGCCTAAAGATATTTATAGTCGATAATACTACGCCTCGTTACCGCAACAAATTTCGCGCGACACGCAATCGCGAATCGATCGGGGATCGTTCGCTATCGGTTTACGATCGTCGGGGAGACGCGGGACAGGATGGAAGAGAAAAACGTTAATGCGAAAGCGCTGTCTAATCGCGGGATAAATTATCTTAAGGAGATATAATAGAAAACGTGCGAGAAATCATTATACTGTCGCGAGCGAGCCGCAACGCTATCGCCGGTATACCGGAAGACGTTAAGTGGCTCGGCACACGGCTTCCATCATCTTCGCGTGGCGATTGATCCAATCGTACGTGCGCTTTTTCTAAAAAAATATGTTTATAAGACGCAAGTCGAGCGTGCTGACCACGGATGCGAATTTTTTTCGTCCATCGAGTAACGAGCTGGTTCTTCGGAAAGCTGTGTATGAAGTTCCAACTCCACGGAAAGAAAAAAAAGGGGGGGGGAAAGAACGAAGAATAAGAGAGAAGGAGAGAGGTGCAGTTTGTTCATACTACGGAGAACATAGCCTCTTTAGGAGCGGCAATTAGAAAATATAGTAAAAGTAAAGTAGTAAAAGAAGATTATCAGTTATTACAGATAAAGATAGGCCTATTTATTATTCCGGGGAGCGAGCCGCTCGGAATAAGCGCGCAGCTGTGCGCGGGATACACATAAAATATAATAAGGACAATAAACGCACAGGATACTCTCTAAAACTTTCCTTCGCATCTGAACTCGAAGGAAGTCCTTCGATCAATTTTTTTTTTTTCTTTTAGTAAAAAGTATTTTGGAATAATATACAAAATTTAACGTAATACAAGGCGATGTAGTAAAATGCAAAATTAATAACGCGCACGAGACGGGGGACCACAGTTGCGGAAAGAGGCGCGGAAAAGAAGGGGCGAGGGAACGGAGGAGGACGGAGACAACGAAGCCGAAAGCGGTGAGCGCGCGGCCGGGTCCGTAACGTAACTCAGTGCCGGAACATTTCTTCCAAGACGTTGTAGCCACGTATCAAATATGTAAATGCGAGTACATAATTTGTCGTTTGCGCGCGCCGCGGCCGGAGACCGCGGCGTGGAAAAACGAGTACAATGCCGAGCGCGTCCGAGCGGCGACGAGTCCGGACGACTCGGCTCGCTAAAGTATTTATAGCAAAGAGCCGGGCAGGAGGATGCGAATCCTCCCATCAGATAATGTCCCCGCCGAGTACACGGCTCTATTACGCCGAGAGAGACTATCCGCGGCGTGTACCGACGCTTCTTCTTCGCGGCGCCGCGCCGCCCGATGAAGTTTTCAGGGCCCCTGCCTGACCCCCGGCCCCTTTCTCGTTCCGTACCAGCTCATACCAGCTCGGCCTCGCTCACCTCGTCTCTCGTTTCGCGCCGTACCGCGCGCGATAACGTAATTGGCCCACGAAATTATCTGATTTGCAGCTCACGGCGCCCGGAAGACGGCACGCGGGGCCCCATTCCTCGCGGTACGGCCGCGAGTTCTTCGGGACCGCTCGTATGCGGCGCGACCGGTGCACAAGTAATTTGTATCGCGTGGCGTACGAAGAAACGGCGATACAGATACGCGAATAACTGCACGCTCAATTCGGGATAAAGTGTATGCGCGATAAAGATATTATTAAAAGTATATTAAGACGACATAAGCGAGAGAGGCGCGATTGGGAACTGCGTCGTTTTCGCTGCCGGTGTACCAATCATCGAGAATTGGATCGAAGACGTTACTGGAATAATTTTAATGCAATAATCCTAAAATGCAGAGCCTGATTATCATGCTCTTATCGTCCAAACCTCTATCTCTCTCCCTCTCTCTCTTTCTCGAGATGTTAATCCATTACAGCTTTATCTCTTCAGTTCTTTTTTCAGTTTATTTTTCTGCGCGACGATGTAAGAAATTTTGTTCGTCATTTCTGCGAATCCTTGTTAGATAAATAACGCGGTGACAGACGAAAACTATTTTGAAGCGAATATTAAATATTTAAGCGATTCTTATGTTTCTTGCTTTAATTCACGGTCCGCCCTAAAACTTTTCGGACGCAACGTGTATTTACGCGATGCACATATGCAAATGTCTCCCCGTCTTGATACAAGTGTCTATGCCTTCATAAATACAAGATGTGGGAGAGTGGTATTGTGAAGAGCGCCGCAATGCCATTGTACGAGAGAATTTAAATCAAGACTCACGCGGTCGAAACGAACGCTTCCTGCCCGTTCGGAACCAGTATCGAAGCAATATTCGACAACCACCTACGCGTACCCCCGTGGAGAAAGTCGCCCTTCTGCATCGGAATTTATTGCAATCGTTGCGCGCGCAGAAAGCATCCAGGAGGTATCCCGGAGCCCTTAATTCCTCTCGCGGTACGAGAACATAAAATTAAACGCTCGAGAAGGTAAACAGCTTCTCGCAACTTAGAGAGCTTATTCCCACGCTCAGATATAAAGCGACACTATTCTCATCAAGAATAAGTACATATTTTATGTACTTACTTTTAGGGATAAAGCAATGGAAGAGTCATATTAGATAAAATCGCATCTACGTGACAATAATTTACACTTAAAATCAAGCGAATACAATTTATAGTGCTTTGCAAATTGAATTTTTTTAAATGACTGAAATTATGAAAAAAATTATTTTCAAAAACAAAAGTTTTAAGTAAATATTCGAACTTGGTCTCTCTTGTTTAAAAATTACAATAATCTTATTAATATCGCATAATTATCAAAATATCAGATTTTGCTGTAATTGTTGATTAAATATTTAATTATTTTCGAAAATCGAAGAATCTTTAATTACTTTCCAGTTATATTCTTGAATTGAACTATTTAATTCAACTATGTTTTATGTTGCAGGCAAGTAACAAAATAAACACGTGTCAAGGATAAAGGCATCATCGCGTTACGAGGATCAAGTGCGGTATTGTGGAGCAGCGAGCAGCTTCCTATGCGATGAAGACATTCAACCTCGAGCGCGCTCGTGATCGCCCCGTAAATTTCCCGGGAGCGGCAGATACGATCGCACCCGCGAATAATTTCTGGATAGGTCATGAATCCCCGGGATTCGGTGTCGGTTCGTACCGACGAAACTTATGGAGATGAATCGTGGCAAAGGCGCGGCGAACAAGAGGTAGTGCACGAGAGAAGTAAAAAGGGATTACTTCTACGACTTATATTAATTAATCGATTATTCCTTGTCCGTCCGATCGATCTCAATGTAATAAGAAGCAGATTTATAGAAATAAGATCCAGTGTAAAGAAACAAAATTAATAAAACTCCATAAAATAAAAAATATTTTTGTAGTTGAGTTTTTAATAATTCGCTATCCATTAAAATTGCGAATTATTAAATTATTGATCTCTATACAGCAACAGGTTGCTCATTCGATCCATGTGTATTCCTGTAAATTCATAAATTTATGGATCCATAGACTCTGCCAGATCTATGGATACATAAATCCGTAGATTGCTAGTTTTACAGATGATTTATAGGATGAATTATAGATTGCTACGTTCCATAGATATGCTTCAGTTGTTGGATCTATAAATCCGTAAATCCATAAATTCACATCCTTTCAGGTCACATTTAAGCATCAAGTCGTGACATTTGAAGAATGAAATACAGTTTATTACTTCTCGTTCTCTCGATATATATTACGTTTTCTGTCGCTAGAATTAAATGGATTAACTTGATAAATAATTTCGTTGAATTAAGCTTCGCGGGATACACAAAATAAATGCTTGTTCTTCAACGAAAAGTAAATGCTCATTCCTGAACAAACGCCAAGTAATTTTATTCTAACAAAATCCCAGTTTATGTCTTGCTGCGGAATGTAATCAATAATATGAATATTAGATACAACGGTTCCGTTAGCCAAAAATATATTTCGAAGATAATATGTTGATAAAAGCAAATCTGAGACATCCTGCATGAAAGTGAACATCGACGTATGCAGATACTTCAACTTATCATCGCACAAGATTGGCCGATTCGCCCCTTCCATCCAAATCATGTTTTCTCCGGTAGTGTCGAAGTATCATAAGTATCCCTAATCCTCGGCAGATCAGAATTGAAGCGCGGCTATCGAGAAATTCCATATGTAAAGCGGTGTCGTGCCCACTCGACCGCGGTTACGGTATAGAACGGGCGGGCGCGTGTCTTTCAGCCGGCTCGTAAATCGCTCGTGGGTGGAGAGGCTTGAGAGGAAAGAGAGAATAAAAGGACATAAAAGACCGACCGCGGTGGGCGCATGGCGGGACAAGGAACGTGGGGGAAAGCCAGAAGAGAAAATTTTCCGATGGGAACCCCGGCGCTGGACGTGAGTATACAGCCGAATGCCCGTAACTCCCATCTTCTACGGTGAACTCAGATAACGGAGCGCGTAAGTCGCTTCTCGCTTTCTTCCCCGCGTTCTCCGCCCTCTTGTGCCATCGTTGCCATCCAGATCCTTCGCTTCCGGAAATTATAATCTGAACGCACGTGCTCGACAAAAGCGTGTTTCACCTTCCTGGTTGTCGTAAAGTCGACACTCGCGTGCTTTGGGCGTCGCATCAGTTTTACCTTGATGTCGAAGCAATTTTCATAAAATATTATGTACAAGGGACTCAACGATTGCCTATAATATTTGTAAACCACAGATATAAACCGCAGATAGCATTTATCTATCGCAATTTTTAAGTTGGCGAACGAAAAAGAGTATTTAGTTTTGTAATTATTTTATTTCCGCTTATTCTCGGAATGTAGGAGCTGATGTCTCTGAAAATATTCTAAGCATTAGCGAATGCTCGGCCTCGCACCGTGACCCCCATCGACCACACGAGACCTAAGGGTTGAGGATAAACTATCTCTCGATTCGGTACGGACTTGACTGTGGGAAAATCGGCGTCAGTCCTTAAGTGACACGTCCGAGAGACTGTGTTCCGGTAGGTAAGTTTTGAAGGCGTCATTACGTGCGAACGACATCTCGGTTAAGTGCCCCATTTATATCCCGGGGAGCATAGTGACGGGACATGCAGGAATTTATAAGCTATAATATCGCTACCATGGTAGTAAAGCGTACCGGTATATATCAGCACCGCGAAAATGATCGTCCTGGTGAACCGTATGACGCGCATATCACCTGATTTTATTGCCGTCGCGGTAATCGTCTGTTGCTCTTCTATATAGAGCACAGAGACTCAGGGGTCTAATCCATACAATTATCGCATATAGTAGCCTACTATTGCCAATTTCTACGCAACCTGACCGAAATATTTGTCAAATTTTTATATGTATATATTTATGCAAAAGATTTGGAAAGATAGTATTTTATGATTTTCCATAATTTAAAAATAAATAAAAAATTAAATAATGTATTCATATTAAAAGTTTATCTTATTGATCTTATCGAATTAAAAAGAATTTTATCTGCTATGATTTTCCTATGTAATAAAATAATAATCTAAAGTAAAATTTATTCATAGAAATAATGTCGAGAAATGTAAAATAGTTTATAAATTTTAATCAATTTCTGAATATATTAAAATATTTTTCAGTAAAAGTGTTCAGCTTCTTTTGATACTTTTATAATTTCTATTGCAAATCTTAAAAAATAGAACGATTGAATATTGGCCATTCGTCCCTGTGTAGGGCTCGTAAGGCGATCTCGTTTGATCCTGTATCGAGAAACGATGAATTCCAGCGGTAAATGTCACGCGGAGAGAGAATAGTGCTACGTTGTTCTGCATGTGTCGAACGCGACGGGAATAATTGCATGTTGCTATCGCCGTATATTGCAGCAACGGTGCGGTGAGCTTATCGCCAATAAAATCGCTATACCTCCCCAATTATAATGCAACTGATCGTATATTATTACTTATTTTTTATAGAAATCTAAATATTATACATATTACATTTTTTATTACTTTATTTTTTCTCATTAAATATATCCAATATTGTTAGGTATTTGATGCAAACATAATATTAATATGTAATATTAATATTAATATGTAATGTTATTATTAATATGTATCCAGTAAATGCAGATTTTTGAAAAATATTTCTCATATTTGTGATATATTACTTTCACATTTTTACATTGTTACTCTTGCATCTGATCAAATCGCAGTGAAGAGTGAAATGAAGATGTTCACGCAATACGCATAGCGTTACGACAGATATCGCCTACTATATTGTCACGCCTCAGTGAAAGCGTCCACAAAATGTAAGCATCAATCTGTCAATATGTTAGCAGAGTCAAAGAGAATAATAAGATCCATCATGGAGGAGAGATAAAACGACATCGCAAAGTAGACGAAGAACAAATGATCGCCATTATTTCTTAGTCTATTTTATCACTTTTAATATTAAAAGCTTATTTATTAAATGAAACAGTACTAGATATTTTGCAAATCACATTGCACACGGTTCTGTAAGTTTTCGTTATTTTTAGATTATTTAGATAAATTAATTTAAGCCCTTTTAGAAGGAAATGCTTAAGATATGAAGAGAGTTTTAAAATTTAAACAGACTCTTCACTTTTCAATGTACATTTCGAATATTTTCGAGGAATGAAATAGATCCGTTAGAGTAAGAAGAACTTGAGATCTAGGAGATTGCGAGGACTATTCACGAGAGAGAGGCGGAATAAGGCGGCGTACACACGCATAACGCGTGGGCGTACGCCACGCGACCAAACGGGTTTCTTCGTCTACTTCTCTTGGGACCCCTCGCCTCTTTGGTGCTTCCACGCACAGCGATGCCTCCGTGATGGTACCGACGAACGTAGTATTCACCTATAGGGTGTCTTAAGAAGAATCTTGCCTTTTTGATAAGTAAATTTAATTTTCTAATATATATAGAACGATTTTCCTAAAAGCACCTAAGTATATCATGAATTTCAGAGATCCCTGAACTACACACTGCAACCAAATAGCGATTGGAACACTATAAACTTGAAATAATTCTAGATCATTAAATCTTTTATAAAACTATATTTTTCTTCACATATATAAGAATAAGTGATTTACTGAGCAATAACGATTTTATATGATAACAATTGATGGAATAATTTCTACAATCAATAACCAATTGCGAGTGAAACTCAAAATAACGAGGACTAAGTAGCTACTGAAAGACACCGTTACAGTATCAAATTTCTTGTACGTGTCCCTCATAATGTTCAAGCATTATTTCAATGATTGCCATATTATCAAAGATTCATCATAGATACAGTCGTAGATAACGATCTCGATCACAGTTGTCACAACAGATTCATGGATACCGAGGTCTCGAGACGATTAGCGTTCCGACATGAGTACTGTGTGAAAAAAAAAAGAAAGACACGATTACAACCGCCCGGTTAAAGCTTTATGGTTACGCGTATTTGTGGTGTAAGCCGGATCGGAGAGATATGGCCACATAAACCGCGCGTTTGTGATGACCGTAAATGAGTCATCTAGCGACCCACGGTCGCCCATACTCAAAAATTTACGACTATGTACGAGCCGAACGCAAGTCAGAATAGTCCACGATGCGACGGAGGATGTCTTGGACCTACCGCGGATAGAGCAATACATAAAAACACAGCGGTTATTCCGATGACTTTCACACAAAAAGAACCGAAATTCTTAAATGAGACGTGGGTTTTCAAAATTGTAGTATTGTTGATCAAAATTAAGCTATATTTAAATTAAGTTGATCTAAACATAATTCATAATTATCTTCAAATTAAATTTTTGTTTACTTGATATTATGTGAAAAAATAAAATATTTTGTTTTATTTGCTGGCACTTTTAATTCATTAAACATCTTTAGTTTTCAGTCAGTAACACATTACAAATATATGAGATCTCGATTTTGAAACAACCGTTATATTTGAGTATAAAATCCGCCACGATAAGTTCAAGATAAGTTTATTGTGCAAAGTATCTTTTTTCATTTTTCCTCCCGATCGAGATCGAGAGAAGACCTTGTCCGCGAATGAGAGGATCGTTCGGTCGAATGTGTTATCATCGCTAAAGGAATACAACTGCATCGCATCGATTTGATTATCAATACCGGATTGCAACACCTACGAGCGTGCTTATTCGAGATTGAATATCGAGTGACACCGCTCGCGATTCTATACCGTCTACATCATCGGTCTCCGATCGCGAACGTTTGTTACAGTTGACGGGATAATCGTTCTTCCTCTAGGATAGCTCCCGGGAACATAGGAAAGTGGCGCGCGGAACGGCAGTAAAGATTCTAAAAAAGGAAGACAAGGATACGCACTCGAGGACTATCCAGGGCTCTACGATCGTGTTTTTCCTCGAGGTGACACGACTTTATAGAGATCTCGCCGCAGGTGTTCCCGATTGCGAAGCGAGGCACTCGCGGGATCTGGCGCGCGGAATTTATCCGACGCAATTAAGTACAATTATCCGCGGCCGGGCATGATTTTAACGCCACCGTAAAGCCGAACGTGATATTTCAATCGTGCCGAATCGCTTCCGCGTGCGCAACAAGTGCGAGCACGGGGCGTTGGGGTACGGGCACGAAACACGATAACATGACAATAAATAAAGAGCTGACGCGGAAGAGCACCCCTGCACAAGTGTCATATATATTTTCAAAATATAATTTTTCGTTAAAATAGAGACAGCCATCTATGCAGCGGGATACCGCGACATTTATGAAGTGTATAACGAATGTGAAAAGCATCTACATTTTTGCAAAATATGATTATTCAGATAATTATATTAGCAGCAATTGGCTTCAGCATTAGAGTTTGGTAGGAATTTCTATTGGAATATGATGGATTCACACTGAAGAATTTTGCGAGTATAGAGAGTTCGCAAATGAGAAGTACAAGCAGAGAAAGGGGGGAAACTTTGCATACGGCTGAAAGTTAACGACCATGCTATTTCAACTCCTTCCCTTCGTCAAAAGAAATGTGAATTTTTTTCATGAGTCCTTTCTGTTTGAGGATACTTGAGGGATATTTTTGGAACTTTTGCGTGGGCCAGTTTTGCATCCTGAACTATCCCGAGTATAAATAAGAGAGTTTAAAAAAAAAGTAATTTTCATATTTATACTGCTTTAAATTATGTGCAGTTTTCTGTTCCTAATATTTATTTAAGCACCTACCAATACTGACATTAAGAAGCATAAATTATTTAAATTATATTCCAGAACGTATCTATAAATTGAAAAGAAAAAAAGAAAACGATATTAGATCATTCTGAAAATATAAAATCATTATTTATGGAATTATTGAATGACGCTAATAGTGATTTGAGTTTATTTTGCACAACTCCGGATATTAAAAAATTATATCCATCGTCACTGGGAAAAATGCATCGCTATTTAAAAATGAAAACATCAAGTATTTTCAACATAATTTATAGACTATTGATTCATGCAGATTTTTTGGATTTCGGATCTGACGGACTGTCGGCAATAAGTTGTATGCACATACAAACGATGCGACCGTACATGTTCCGTTCCTTCCTTTTCTTTCTTCTCTGCCTATCGATTCCGCGATACCTCGTTCGGTTTACTTGGAGTACCTTGCCGCTTTCGCGCGCAAATATTTGCCGATACACCCTTAAACGTTCAGAGACGAAGCGAAGGCGGGACACCCTCGCGAAATTTGGGATCTCCACAAATTTGTCCTCGACAAATATTCGCTTATTGGTATGCCAGGAGCGACGCTCCCGCGTTTTCCTCCCTCCCGTGCGCCCCCTTCGTGTTTTATCGGCGACTTTTACGACTTCTTCGCGTCGGATTTTTGATATCGGCGTTTCCCCGTCGCTACCTTGTCAAACGACTTCTCACGGAAGAAGAGCCGAGTGAAGTCGACCCTCTCTGAAGCTGAGTATGTAAAATGTGAATAAAAAGAAAAATGACTATGTAACAATGGGGGGAGGGAAGCCTCCATAAATCTCATATTCCTTTTCTCTCTTTAATGTATTATATCAAGTAGAAAGATTGCGTCTTATCTATCGAGTCATAAAAAGATTTCCAAGAGATCATCATAACTGCAACATTGATACTCAATCGTGCGAGACGATAAGCTGATATTCGGAACAGACGACGCATGCGATATGCAACCGCGACAGATAATGCTCGCGGATTAATTAGCCACGAGATGACTATTCCCGGCTTTGACGGCCTCGTCGCTCGGCTCGCGTTTCGCTGTAAGAAAAAAAAACAGAGAGAGAAGGGACTCTCCTATTTTTCGCGTCGGTCGAAACCCGTTTCGC
Organism: Tetramorium simillimum; assembly: GCA_011636635.1. NCBI lineage: Eukaryota > Metazoa > Arthropoda > Insecta > Hymenoptera > Formicidae > Tetramorium > Tetramorium simillimum. The sequence goes on along the minus strand of VBVQ01000028.1, from coordinate 31,698 downwards.
GCGAACGGACGCATGTTTTACAGGGCGACAAGGGAAGAACGAGACGACGCGACGCGCGGAGCCCCGTTATCAGCCGCGCTCGATGCTGATTTATTATGCGGTCCCGTCAAACATCTCTATCAGCTCACTCGCGGCGAATTAACCGCCTGTCCGGTCGCGGTCGGAATCGCGAAACGAAAACTCGCGGGTCCGCGCAGCGCGATCGGAGCGTTAATGCGGAGTGACAGGTACGTTGAGTGCAGCGTTCCTCGTGAATCCGTCGATCTCACCCGCGTGCTAAAGTGCCGCATTTGAATAAGCCTTTCGACATTTTATCCCCGTCGATAAACAAGACAACACGCTGATTGATAATCACGCGACATTCTGACACGCTACGCCGGAGCCGGGACTCGCGTGAAATGCGAAATTCACCATGCCTGTCGTTTCGCATTACGTTTAATTACCGCGTCCTCGAATGAACGGATCGCGATTGCGATCGCCAATTTTCGTCGTGTAATTAAATCGTGGAAAATTATTCAGCGTTATGCAATGACGAGTGGTTTCAGCGAGTTGTTAAAGATACAATGTAACGCCGATCAAGCCATATTGATATTATATTATAGATAAAGTGACGTAGAAATCTCTAGCATATGAAAAAAGGGATGGAAAAAATTTTCGTTTACTGTTCCATGAAGAATATCACTTCTGATTACCGGAATACGTTATCAACTACAGCGTTACATAATGACTGAACTTTCACTCCAATTATATTCTCTGATCCTAGTACGATCAAGGCTTACACAATCAGAAAACCGCGAGTGCTTATTCGAGCATACTTAAGCGAAATTGACTATATAAATCAACCACTTTTACGCCGCTTAGAGCGGCAGCGCCATGATTTCCATACTAATTTCCTCCATACATAATTAGATAAATTAACAAAACAAAGATACATTTCTTAAAGTTTTATCTTTTTGTATTTTTAACAATCAGATATTCCTTTTTCATTTTAGAATTATCATCATAAAATAAAATTTGCTTAATAATTCTTTCTTTTTATTAATTTGCAATAAATAATAATAAGCAATTTTTATTGAGAATAATATAATAAAAGGACCTTCCCATTTTTAAGTACCAAAAGTGTTCAAATATCTAACAACATGTATTTTTCTTTTGTAAAAGAATTTAAAATTCATTTACGGGTATTATATATATCGGCGACACGAAGCAGATTAATTCACAAGTCGTCGAAGTATTCGAACAAGACGAGAATGGAATGGCATACGTGCTCTTCGAGCGTTGATAAGAAAAATCCTCGTGCACGTTCCTCCTTTTTCGCTGGTCGACCGCGTTCCGGAGGTGCGAATTCTTGTATCTGGGCGTGGCAAATTGCCGCACGCGAGCCTCTAATGACGCGAACAAACGATCAGGGCATCCAGAATGGCCAGGATCAGGAGAAGAGAATGGGACATGGGGAGATGGTGTGAAAAAATAAAGGCCGGCTGGTAGAGCTAACGCGTCGAACGGTGAGATATGGTAGTCCCGAAGAAGTTGACTCTTCGACGAAACCGATACGAAAGGAAAAAAAACCGGTTCACAGCAGGCTGCTAACCGAGGTGAAGATGAGACAAAATTGAGAGAGTCGTTTAATAGACGAAAAGATAAATTAGAGCCATTCATGGGAATGTATTTCGATACTTTTATCAAGTTCCGAAACATACAAAACGATGCCTTACGATGTGATAATCAAATTGCTTTTCGGAAAAAGATGATTGCACCTTACACCTATTTTTCATATAAAAATTATTATGTAATTAATGATTCTCGCAAGAAATCTCGGATACGTAAAATTAATATCAACATTTATACAAAATATTTTAATTTTATCTTAATCGATTGATATTTATTATATGATTATATTTTAACGAAGGCCTTGCCCTTTTTTTTCTTCGGTCAAAAAAGAATCCTATTCCAGAATAAAGGTCTAATCTATTTGACTTCTATGCCGCATGACGGACGCATCTTCATTGAAATAGCTTATTAGTGCCGCGCGAGATGTGTATCGTGATACGCGCAGGATACGCTTCTCTCAAGCAGAATCGAGAAGCTGACTGGATGGCGCCCGATCGATGGATCTCTCCGTCTCTTCCCATGGGGAAGTGGAGCCACCGATCCTTGAAGAGTTAACCCGAAGGCGGCTTTCGTTCCGGACCGACTGGTTCTGTTCCTCTCTCGATCGGCCACATTAATCATATTGCGAACGACGTTGCTCCTCTTTATTTATTCACTCTCTCTCTCTCTCTCTCTTTCTCTCCCCTTCTTCTTCTTTCTCTACAGTCTCACCTTCTCGATCCAGCGGCGTCACGCTGTTCCGAGTTGTTCGATATTCGTCGCACGAGCACCATTTACCCGCTCCGACGCGCTAACAAAATCACGCTTATCTTTCCCCAGCATGGCGTAAAGCGATAAACAACGTATGTAAGACGGGCTTCGACATCGATAATTGCGCTAATTGCAAATAAATGGATGCATAGACCTTGAAAACAAGTAATTCAAAATGCAAAGATGTATAAAGCGACCTGGACATCATTAATTCGGAGAACTGGAAAATTTTAAAAATTGTACCGCTAATGTTTAAAAAAATAATAAGAAGGTATCTTCAAGATTGGACTAATTGAAAATACAGAATTATATAGAGCGAAAATCGCATATAGAATACATGTATCTTTATATTAACATTATTCCTTCACGAAATTAAAACTTTCTTGATTAAACAATATTCCACTAAATACAATCGACGTAAAGCAAAAGCCCTCAACGTTAAATGTAACCTTCTCAGTTAAAAAAGTATTTAAATATATGCAGTGTTATAATTACACGTACCAACACGTATACTAAAGTATCTGACTGACTGACTGAAAAATAATTTCGCTGTAATAACCACAACTTACATCCTGTTTGCTTTCGAGGAGCAACGTGTTGCAGGATTCCAGTACTTTTCGATACTACTCCATAGCTTTCGCGGTTCGCGGCGTTAAGACGGCAACGTGGTAATCTCGCTTCGAGACACGAAGACCTCGGGGAATGGTGGATCGCGCTAATAAGAGGAGTGGGCGCGATATTTATTGGCCATCGCGCGAGAAACCTACCCGTCTTTGAGCACGCAGATTACAGGCTGTTCGTTCCAACGGGAGGAAAGTCGAAGCCGAAAAATGAGCGACTCGCTCCGTTCTACCGTCGTGAAGAAGACGAAGAAGAAATCAGACGCGTAAACGACGGCATTGCCCGGAAGCGACTGCAAAATTGATTTTTAGAAATACTTTATGCCTTGGGATATTTCGGGAACGTAGGTAAGTAACGTTTAAGTATCGGATGAGATTCTTTAAGGTCGGCCAATAAATCGAGAAGATAGCGAAAAAGAGAAGGGCGAGGAAGACGGTAGCCTAAAGCAACTCCAACTGGAAGCGCTAAAGAAGAAGCCACCACAAGAAATAATCGAGATGACTTTTGATTGAATTCAAATTGACGTATATAAAGCTGAGCTAAATTATCAGAATTCCTGAATTATTTACTGTCAAGATATCCAAGACCTGAATTTTTTGCTCGCTAAATAAGTTTATAAAAGTTTGAATAAGTTAATATTAAGCTGTCAAGCCTCTTTTTAAGGATTGTAGCAAAAAAATTTATTTTTAGACCAAAAAAATTGCAAAAATTTAGGAAATAATTTTCGTGTCTTACTGGTTGTGTTTTAATAATTTAGCGCAGATAACTTAATATATTTTTTAAATTGTCGAGAAAAAAAGAAGAGAAGTGCAGGGCATTCGAAGTATCATCGGATAATCGATCGCTTTTAGCGACTGTTCTTTTCGCCGTAGTGACTCGACGACTGCGCATTCCCCCGAAAGTTTATTCTCCCACGATAAAGATCGTATCCACCACCTAAAACTCCGTTTCGTTGTTGTTGTGCGAAAAAAAAAGAACAAATTTTACTACCTTTTCTAAACTACAGTGCTTCGCACTAAGATTTTCGATATATCTAACTTATAATTTATAGAAATTAAATCTATATTCTCCACGTTGAAGCAGGATGATTGTCTCGTTTTTTTCAATCAAAAACTGAATATTAAAAGTGTTATTATTTCCTTCGAGCTATAATTAATGTTGCTCTAATTTTACAAAAATTCGTAGAATAACAGCTAATTTTTCTTTTACGAGACTTGACAACCTAAACAGAGAATATAATACTAAATTATTTGTAGTAATAAAAGCATACGTATTGCAGAATAACACATGATCTATTACATACATATTATCCTCTTTCAGATAGAAAGCTTACTTTTCCTTGACTTCGTAAAATCTCATATGAAGAAGAATTGGAAACTTTTGCTCTATCAAGCAGATCTGACATACAAAGGAAATATGTATGATAGAAAATGAGATTATTATATAAATTCCAAAGAGACGCGCACAAATAAGATTTATTCTTTCAAAAGCCATGAGGAATAAAATATTCAATTGAAATAAAACTCGCGAAGACAAAATGTGTACACAACTGTGTATAAATATATGACCCATAATATTATCTCTTCAGAAACTTATATCGATTCGATGTAAAAAATTGGAAATCTGATCGGAAAATAAATTCCACTTATCTATTCATATTTGTCTATTCATGTGGTATCGACTCCGAAACTTGAGCAGCATCGATTTTTTCGGAATAGAGGAATGGCATAACGAAGAGGCGACCTCAAAAGGACACCAGCCGGGCTTTGCACTTTGGGAAACACTGTCCTAGGATGAAAGCAAACGAAACGCAGCGGCGGCGGCGGTGGCGGCGGCGATACTCCCACGCTCGAAACAACTTGATACAAGAGAACCGTCTCGCTTACAATCTAGCCTTTATAGAATCCTTCGAAAGCGAGAGAAGATGGGGGATGGAGAAGGGACAGGACAAAGACAAAGGCAAGAGCGAGATGGGCGCGCGAGAGCGTGCACAATGGAGAACCAGAAATTCGAGCCGATGCACCGTGAGGCGCATCTTCGGCAACAAGACGCAGCGAGATCTTGTCCAGCTGACAGCTTTACGACGCCAGAAAAGGAAATGATAAAGAAAGGGGAATGGTGGGGAGAAAAAGAAAGGGCCAATCAATAATATACAAGATTTTGTGATATTTCTACTCTGGGAAAAAAAGGCAGTTAAACAACCCATTTTGGGGCCCACAATTAGTAATCAAATTATTTGGTTAGTGTCCCTTAAGTGAAAATTGACTTTGCGTAACTAGATTGGCTACGCAGCTAGTTGAAAGACTTGATTAATGTAACTTAAAAATCTTTGAAGTAGAAAGAATAGCTACTTTCAATTTTCATTTACGCGGGGTTAAATAACCAAATAATTTAATTACTAATCGTGGGCCTCAAAATGGGTTGCTTAACTGTCTTTTTTCCCAGAGTATGACAGCGATCGGATAAATTGGTCGTAATTTATTCCAGAATCGAGTAACTAATAGCGTCGAATAATGCAATATAATTTCGTGGGAAACAGTATTCTTATTTGGATAAATCGATTAACTCGTCGAGAAATAGTGACCTATATTCGAGATCCGTGTCATTTTGCTTGTACATGAGCATATATTTATAAAAACCGGCTATATAAAGTGTCCGATATACATATATATAATCATGATGGTACAGTTTAAAAGTGACTGAGGAAAAGCTATCTTAAGCAAACAAAATCTGTATCACATGCTACAGTATATAAAGATCTATCCATTCTATCTCAGGTTTTTAGGAGACATTCAAAAACGTATCAAAAATAATTCAGAAAGCATTGCATGCAAATTTGAATTTTAGAAAGACAACAGTATGTATATAAATCATTAAATAATCTCATAAATCATGGTTGTAGGTAAATGTGGTTTAAGCGAGTAAGTTTGTGTTTAAGACAACCGAAAAAAATAAATTCTCGTATAATACAAGATAAGTTGATTTGCAGGAGTGATTTTTCTCGACAATGCGGGGTGAGATTTATGCAAACTAACGCGATAAAACGCATGTTTTTCTGGCATGCAAAGTGTGAAAGGGGCCTTATACTTGCATTGCCGCGCCCCTTGTATTAGGCAGATTTATTAACGTGGTATCGAGATGCTTCTTCGGGTTTGAAGCGAGTTTGCATGAATAATCTGGTCGCGGGATCTACTGACGTGAATCAGGCCTCGGTCGACTGGGCCACACGATTGTTGGGTCCGCGACCAGCCTTGAGAAACGCCGGTTGCACATTTATTGCAGCAATGTATTTCTAACGGCTTGATTATTCAAAGTAAATCAGTTAAGAGCTTCTATGAGAAAGAAATTGGCTTTCGGATATCCATCAATATCAAACGACTTCATTTTTAGTTGCAATATAAAAAATTTAATTAATGAAGATCGCTCTGACTAATAAATTAATCATTAGGTTGAGATTGAGTTTAAAGATTTTGAGCGGTATAAAAAGGTTACTTAAGGAATATATAAGTCCAATTGAGATACGATGATAATTAATAGTTAGCCAAATAATATCCACACGCACAGTTGCGATTCTACAATACTCAACTATTTCTTTCTCTATTTTCTTCTTCTAGTTAATATTTTATTATCATTTCTTTGAAGATCGAGAGATCAATATTGCCACAACATTTTTTCCGAATATCATTATGCATTCTATTCACGTTGTAAGTATGCAAGACATGCATCATGATCTGCGAAGAATAAAATCAAAATATCTAATCGCGGCACAGTCGCGAATCGAGAAGTAAGGCGTTTTAAAGGCCGTGGTTGTGATTTAGAGGCAGCGTTAGAATAGTAATGAAGTATAAACATGACTGCGGAGGTGTGGCGAGCAGGTCAACTGCTTTTTGGAGTCACCCGGACGAGTTATAGGCCCTGGCCACAGGACACTTCCTTGACGTTTAATTATGATTTATGATCGGTTCGATGACAGAACTTTCTTGCTTTCTTTTGCTGTGAAATGTTGATTCGGTATGCTGCCCAGGCTTCCAACTTACACTCACATCAAGCAACTCACAAAATATTTTCGCTTTGAAGCTGGGCACAGTATTTTCATACTGTCACAATATTACTAATCTCTTTATAATCACATCCACAGAATCAAAATAAGCAACGTCATTTTACGGATTGAATATAAAAAAATCCATTGTACAAAAATGTCCTAATAATAGCATACTTTCTTTTGAAACTTGATAACAGTTGCATCAAACTCTTTTCATAATTTAATTAACTAGTGTTAACTATTAATCAAATCTACTTATATTAGAATCAAATGATTTTAAATTAAACGAAATAAAATTCTATTATATAGTTAAAAATTTGATTAATCAAAAATGCTACATAATAATTAATTATATTAATTATTGTTATATCATGTAACATATACTAGCATTATATTGTATTAATTATCGTTGAAAAATCATTTTTATCAATTATTTTTTAAAATCACAGAATAATTTTGCATTATAGTTCCAGAACTATTCATATATTCTGGATATTCATTTATTATTACGCTAGTACATGAAGGGGATAAGTCCCGGTGCGGACAGACGATAAAATTTAGTCCTACAAGGATTTAGTTGTTCAGATGATTACGAGACACTCCTCTTACCGCCTCGGAGATACTCGAGTCTCGATAAGGACCGAACGGTAGAGAATGGAATTAAGATCAATCGCTTTGACGCGTTTAGGAACAAAATCCTACAAGGAGAACTTTATGAGCGTGACTGAATGCGTGGAACGGCGATGATTAATGTTGCATTTTTATCGATACGTTCATCGAACAGGATAATTGTTCTTTGTGACGGACTACTTAATATTGTGTTTGTATCGACGTGACATCGTTATGAAGATATTCTTCAGGAAATGTTTTATTGACGAAGTTTCGAAACGCGACAAAACTTACACACATATGTTTGATTTTTGGTTATGTAAAATAAAACTTATTCTAGAAGATTCTGCGGCCTTTGTATAAATAAAGTGTCCTAGATCTGTCTTATTTTAAGTAATAATGAAATCGATTTGAAAACATTTATCGAAGAAAATAATAACGAATCTAATAATAAATGGAACTGGACCAACATAAATTTTACAATTAATTAAAAGAAGACGTCATTTTCGGTCGAGTTAACTTCTCTAATTTTGATAGCTTAATAGCATTTCTGTGTCAATTTTGTACACTTTTTCTAATTCATAATAAACTGCGCATCGATTATTTGTCAGTTTTAAAACACAGTTTTTGGAACAACCCACATACACTTAAAGTGATAATCGATTTAACTTTTAAAGTTAATGAATATCCTTTTTAAATCATTGTAAAGAATTTATTGCGAAAAATATCAGTCAAAATTGAAATCTAGACTTTTCTACAATCCATGATGGATATCTTTACCAATCCAACCATTGGCTCAATAATGAATTTAAGCAAAAACTGTGTTTTAAAATTGATAAATAATTAGCCCGCAGATGGAAAAAGTACACAAAATTCATACAGAAATATTACTATTAAGTTACCAAGCTCCAATCCGACCGAAAATGTAGCAACTTCTCTAATTAATTGTAATAATTTATACATCTTTAATATACATATAAATTAAATATTTTAATTTCGTCTTCACTCAACGTTTTCATAAAGTGTATCAGTCAATTATATAATATTATATATCTGTTAAAATAAAATTATAAAAATAGAAAATACAAAAGACATATCTAACTTCTCGAAATACATAATTTTAAAAATTTCTTTAATGGTATTATTATAAAAAAGTGCAATTCTAATCTAGAATTAGAAATGTAATTCTAAAAATTACATATAAAATTAACATAAGATCATAAAATAGCTATTTAAAGAAACAATCTTTTTAAACAAAAAATAATTAAATTCAAAATTAAATAAATAATCATTTAAATAATCGCTTAGGAAATTCGGTAAGTTACCAAAAATTCTTGTATTGCTCTTCCAAAACATTTTTTAATAGGTTTCCTCCCATTAAAAACTCCATCGCATACGTTTCTTTAACATATAATTTCTTTCTTATGAAATTATTTTTATGATTTACGTACGATGAAAAATCGTAAAACAACCGATGTGCCTCTTCGTAACATCACGCCTACATAGCCCGAACGCATAATGAGCTATTTCCAAAATTAAACGACGCGTCTTTCAAGCGCAATTATTCATTGCACCTTTCGCGGAAGAGACGTTACTTTGCGCACTTATTACGTTCCAACGAGAGAGTGCAACAACACTTACCCTCCTACTCGCTTCCTGCGGATCCACGTCCAATTCCAGCCAGGCGATCTGTCTTCCCTATCAGAAAGCTCGCTGAGCCAACAGGCAACACGTGTAGAACGCTGGAGATCAGCTTTCGATCTGGAATAATAAATCGTCCACGAATCAAGAATAATCTCATCATGAATAGACTACTTCCCGCACTGGAGAACAATTAGTTCTCCGGTATCTAATATACGTCGTGTTATCGTAACACACAATACACTTAGGATTCATTTAATCCTTTAACAGCGAGCAATGAGATATTTCTTCGGAAAGTTATTTCGATAAGCTAATTCTTCATTCCATTGTCGAAAATCTTTATATTTCGTTATAGGACGGTTATTGAATAAATTCGAATTCCATTTTAAACCATTTTAATAAACGATTAAGTAGAAATACTAATTAAATGTCACATTAACGAGCATAATCTAATAACACAGAAAGTTTCTGTGCAAACTTGGTTAATATCACTCCAAAGTAATTTTATTTTTCTTTTGATGCAGGGATTAATCTATAGATTCGTGTTATATATAAAATCTTATTTTTAAAAATTTCCGATGCTGTAGAAAAACTATTACAGCATTTTATCCATTATCAGTTTATCAAAATACTGTGTTTTAACATCTGTAAATTTTCTGAACTCAAATTCTTCTCTCACTGTGTCATCACAAATTTTTCTTTATTACTCGTCTTTTACAGTGCTTCATATCTATGCAATTCTCGCAAATGTGATTGATCTTTGATTGCGATTTTACGATCGGGCCCTAGATCGTATCGCCCATCGGCAAGATCAGAGGCGAAAGAGTAACGTCTGCGTGCGACCTCGCAGAAAGTCGGGAGAGATCGACTCTCGAACGCAAGTGGTTGGTCGGGCCCGGCGCGCGTGGCCAGGGCCCCTCTTATTACTCCGACAGGCTGTCTCCCCCGTCGTAAAAGCCGGCTGTATGTATGTAAGTGCTGCGTGTACGCGATGAGAGTCGCGGTACGTTGATGCCGGGGAATCGTGGGTGTCGGTCCCACGCGTCTAGGTGGGGCCCAGTACTCCCGGACCCCCGGATCCATGCGCGTCCTTGTCTCTCCTCTCCCTCTCGCTCTTTCTCTCTCTTTCGCTTCCAACATCTTCTGCTCCCACCTCCGTTTTCATATGTCCGTCTCTCATTTCCCCTCCATTCTCAGTGCTTTTCTTTCTCTCTTTCCCTTCTCCTCCCTTCTTTTTCTTTCTCATCTTTCGCGGACCTCGGTCATTACATATATGGAAGGTGGAGGTATGGTCTACCCCCCAAACACGACCCAAACGAGTCTCCATGGTGCGTCGTCATGAGATCATGAGAAAAACATTCTATATGTCTCGCTTTGAGAGAAACGATTCCCCGCTAGAAACTCGGTGCAGAAATAGTATCAGGCATAATGCATTATTTGTACTATCGATTTTAAATGACCCATTTCTCGCTTATATATTATTTGATAATACAACGTAATCTAATTTACGTGAAAATCAAATCATGAAGATTATAACTGTCTTTTTCATTAATCTCCACTATCTATATTATGCTAATCTCTAGTATCTAGAAACTAATTTGCAAAACTAATTAATTGCTTACATATAAAATTAAATATTAATTTCTCATTTATGACATCTTCGATTGGGCGAATTAAATTTTTATTTTTTTTAATATTTGTAAATTATACAATTAAAAAAAATTACAATTAAAATTTTGCGTTAGTTTGCTAATTTAAAAACTAAAGAACTCTTTTGACGCATAAATAATATAAACAAATATATTTCGTGGATTGAATTTCGCGTTCTAAACCGTGCCTTTAACTGGTCAAAGGTCTGAACTTTCGCTCCTGAACAACGCGCCGTTTAAGGTAGCCGAATTAAAGCTCCGGACGGCCAATATTTCTTCTTTCGTCGCAGGCTGTTTTTCAACTTCATTGTGGCTTTAAAACTCGGGTGATTCACGATAGGCGCGCGGGCCTGCGAATTCTTCGTATAGCATACGTTGCGAAGCGATTGGTACTTGATACTCGTGAGAGAAACGCTCGATCCCGCGAGGAGAACTAGACACGGCATGTTACGATGATCGGACGGTCATCTCCAACGATCACGAATCCGTCGGGCGAGATCGAATCGCGAGACATCAGACACAACCATTAGTTACAGGGCGATCGATACCTCGTAATCTACACCACGGAAAAAAAAGACTCTCGCAAAGGACCGTATCACGCAGGCTTGGCTTTATCGCACGAGAAGACGTCGATACATCTTTTGCCCAGGCACCATTTTGCTATTAAATCTCGTAAGATTCACGCTTGCCAAACGAAAATCTAGATGTACAGCGAGTGAAGATATATTACCTCGATAGTTTGATATTCAAAATTAAATTCAAAGCTGCGAACTTTGAGAAATCAATTACAGATCATGCGACCGAAATTGCATATATTTTTATGCAATTATACTTTAAATCCATTTATGATTTCCATAAGTATGAGATAAAAGTGTCATGAAACGACAATCCAAAGAAGAGTTCAATGTTTTCACTGAATACATGAAACGATAACGGTTTACGAAAAATATAAGGCATTCGATGACAGGTCGCGTAATGCGAAATCTCCCTTCCATGTGAACCGACACACATTTTTCTTTCTTCCTTTTTTTTTATGAAACTCGAGTTCGTCCATCGGGGTGTAAGCGTATGCAGATTGCCGGGTGGCGTGTCCCCAAACTTCGCGCGCAAGATTATACACTTCAGAACGAGATTCCAGGGCATAAAAAAGAAGGATCGAAGGAAAGACGAGGAAAAAGAGAGAGAGAGAGAGAGCGAGGTGACAGGATCATGGACCACGATGCGGCTGATATTAATAACGCGACATGTGTATCAGGATCCTGGAACTTGAACGCTTCCGCGCAGCATCGCCGCCTTTCTCTTCCTACCTGACACGAATGCATTTTATTATGTGCCATGAGCGCGAAAGAGAAAGGCGGTCCCTCGTTCCCGAAGGGAGCAAGAGAAAGGCGCGACGAATCACTTAAAAATTTAATTAACGGTACCCCCGTAATTTAGCGCGCGAAGTCGCGGGAGTCGTGTTGATAACTAGGCTCGCGTAAGTCGTGCCGATTAATCGCGGTGTATGTGTCAATTAACGGCGATTGCGCGAGATTTGATAGTTACAATACTCGTAAAGTGCTCTTGCTTCGAGAGTGATTCTGGATCCTGAAAATTTACGCTTCTGAGAGCAGCTCCGTGTAGTGGAACTTGATACGTAGCTTGAGAGTGCAATTATCATCATAAAATATCATATTGCATAACTTTCTTTCATATCAAGTATATCAAAGGTACAAGTGACAGCAATGTCACATGTGAGCAGCTAATTCTAATGTAGAGCTTGTGACTTGATTGAAAACATAGTAAACGTTGACAAATCGCAATTTTGCATGTGTATTTTGCATACGCGTTTGACTGAACTTATCCACAAACTTTCATCGAAATTTTATAACTAGTTATGAGCCATGTTCTGCCGCAATTATCTCCTGTATGTAATTACAAGCTTACAACCATTTAGGTATATTTCTACACATTTCTTTCTTCTGCGAACTTAATAAGTATCGAATGCGAGATAAGATGGATAACCGCCTATTAGTCGATTAAGCGAGCGCGCGGGAAATGGATGGGAAAAGTACTACAAAGGAACGCGGATACGCAACGAAGGGTGAGGGATGAAGTAACAACGCTGAAGAGGGTGTGAGAGATCGGAAGGGCAGGGCCGCATAGAAACGACGAGTAAGGCCCACCTTTTATTATTGATAGTTACACGGCCACGAGACCAACGGGGCATGTACGAAATTAATTTCATACTCGGGGAGAGTCCCGATGCGCTCGATGCGGATAGTGCATAAATCAGCGATCGAATGCATTAGCTTCCAAGAGGCCACGCGATTGTAGCGCTTTTAAAGCACGCGTGCTTTTTCGCGTGCGTGTGCAACGCGTGAGAAAGAAAGAGAAATCGAACGGGGAAAAGGGGAAGAGGAGAATGAAGCGGCGAGGAAGACCGGGACGTGCGTTTAACGTGAGTTTAACGAGACGAAGAAGGACGGAACGGTGTGCGCGCCCACGCGCGCGAATTAAAGAGCCTCGGATAAGGCAAGGAGCGACGGCGAAGACGACCTGGGACGGGAGGCAGGACGAGGGTTGGCCGGGAAGGATCCGGATGAGAGAGGGTTCGGGGGAAAAAAAGGACGCGGTAGGGACCGCCACACACGTGCAAACTGAAAACCGTGGAAACGCGTGGGACGAGCGCCAGGCGGCCCGCACGAAATTGACGACCGCGGAATGCCGTGGCGCCACTTCGACGTGTCCCTCCGGCCCCCGGGAAGGCCCCCTCCATGCGCGAAATTAACGCGGATTTGCATATAATGTTGCGACGGCATGAATTACACCGTGCGGAGAACAGATGCGCCCGGAATGGAACGTAAGAAAACGCGAGGGGAAACGCAAGCGACATGTAAAGGAATATAAACGGTGTCTTTGAGGCTATAAGTAGTCTTAATGCAGAAAAAATGCGATGTCTCGGATAACGGTCTTTCGTGTCGCTGTTCTATATTATTCCATTAACATAAATAAGAAATCAGTAAGTAAACAAGAAGAAAATCAATAAGAGAGAGCAGAGATATAAAACTTCATTTCCATTGTTTGTTTTAATGCGAGTTACTTTATATTTAGTTATTAGAATTATTTAGAAAAAAAGTACACGTGTTCAATGAAATCTTTAGCTAACACAAGTTGAAAACCGAGCGAATTGAAGGGATCAGCGCAGCGTTTGAAGGTGACTTTTGCCCGGCATCTTAACATCTCGCGGGACAGTAACATACGCGCATTATCATATACCTACTCCGCATTATCCTCGCATGCGGATCGAATAATCCGCGATAGTCATAAGGCGTGATTTACAGGACAGATTATTGCCTCCGGGAATCGTATTTCTGCCAGGATCTACGTTCGCGTGAAACGCTTATACCTTCGACATTTGATAATTATATGCTAATTAAATTCGCATGCATCTCACACCAGCGTCGTGTCGTGCTGTAACAGTAAATTATACTTCGACTCACGGGATAACGTCTCTCTTTCGACGTGCTCAATTTTGATGGCGCATTGCTGATATGCTTGTCTCTATCAGGTTAAAGCTAAATATTTCGCATACAATCAATTTTATTTTATTATTTATTCTACATTTTACTATTATTCAGACGCGTTTGATCTAACGCAGATTACAAGTTTGTAAACTTTTGATACCGTTATTGTCGTATTGCTCGCGCAAGATTTTATTCTTTCGTTTTTCTTCGAATTCGTCCGGTCATTAAAAATGATGAAATTTATCGCCCTGCATGCGCGATTACGACCAGGGAAGATTATACCGTTCTGAAAACCATTCGACATTCGCTGAAACTCGCGGTACTGGATCTGAGACGGGATCTGGATCCTTATCGGCGCGGTTTTTACGAGGAACGCACCAGGACTCGGGCAACGGTAAGGTTTTGTCGACGTTCTCCGCCGCGGTTAGTTTCACGTTGCAAATCATCCGCAAAGACTTCCTTTTGCGATCTTCAAAGAGCATCGCCGAAATTATCGTTATTTTGCGAGCCCGTGCAGATTAAATTTATGAATTGTTCCCTCGACACTACATGTCGTAAAATCTTTCAACATTGTATCAGATATGCGTTTAAAAATGCATTCATATAATATTTATTACATGTATTAATTTGAAAAAAAAAAAGCAGTAAGATTGTATTAATTCTTCTGAAAGTTTTCGATCTGTTTTTAATATACTTGGCTGTACAAGAAAGTTTTATTGATATATCTATTTATTTTAAATTCAATCTTTATAAATATTTTAATAAAGGAAACTTTGTAAAATTAATCCAATCTCTCCGAACTTAAAAACGTCTTAATTTAAGAAGCCTTTATATAAAGATAAAATATTAATTAAGAGTTTAATAAATTTTATATAGCGCAAAGATTTTACTCGCCATGAAAAAAATAAAAGTAAATCCAAGAATGCAAAATAAGACTGAGCAAAATTATCATAAAATTCAGACTCATAATGTGATGCGATTAAGTATGCGACTTGATCGATTTATCAATTAATCGTGAAGAACGTGGAATGGCGTCTCATCGGACGGAATTCCCGCGCAAGGAATTCTTTGACGGCAGGTTGGCGTGTTGTATGCCGCCCTCCCATCGCCAATTACACCGTGACTAATGCCCCATGGCCGCGGGCACCTTTCTCCCTTTCGAAATTCATCAAAATAAAATCAGTAGACCACCGAGGAGATAATTCATCGGCCGCGCGAGTCTCTTTCAGACCAGCCAGCTAGACCGGAATTTTTACAGTGCCGAATGCGCGGCATAAGGGTGGCACGAAAATTAGGACCCGCACTTGTCCGTAAAATGCGTGACTTATGCGCGCATGAGATGCGTGACGTGGGTTTGGACAATTTGCGAAATTAATTATGTACCTACTTATGTTTCACTTAATCGCGAATTGTTTCCACTTAGTTTGGGGGCTTATAAAATCTTCTATGAGAGCACGAAATAGGAAATAACGTGAATCTTTACACAAAATTCCATTTCTAGTATAAATATATAAAAGTTGAAAGTATCTTAATTTAAATGTTAGCATTTCCAAATTTATAACTACAAATTTGGAAAAGTATATAAATAAAAATCAAGAAAATGTAGAAAAAAAGATTTTAAAAAATTAGGAATTTTATTGGAATTTAATTTATAATTAAATTTTCTTTTATATACATATAACAATCTATAACAATTACCTATATTATTTTAAAAATTTGTTATATTCTTATTTCCTATTTTTTCATATAAAAAAATTGCAAATTTATAAACGCACTTAATTTGTAATCAACATGTGATTAAAAATAATGATTGACTCAAATAGAATAATCGGATTTACATTATTATTCTCTAATTATCCTGTCTAAGTTTCATTAGTGCAAAATGTTGTATGCAATAACAAGTGAACGATCAGCCTTCAAAGCGTATCCAAGGTCGCACCATGCTCATAATTTTTCTGTTCGTTTGTTTCATCGAGAGGTATTCGTTGTCGTTAAACTCAAACCAACGATTACCCGAGCTTAAATTAATTGCCAATTAGGAGTTCCCTCGGATCCCTTTGATACATGAACCAAGTATCCGAGGTTCGATGTCGACGATAAAACAAAGGTTCGATGTTCCTATCAAAGGTGTTTACGGCTTATGAAATCATAGTGGACGGAAATAACGTAACATCGCAATGAAACATAAGAAGGATATTATTTAACAAGGATAAAACAACTGGCAGAAACGACTCTTCGACTCTTACGTCAATTAATTAATTAAGTAAATGTGACAATGCTAAGTTTCAATTTCACAGTATCAGATTATGCTACTTTCTGATATCCGATTTATTCTACCATAAATTCCCGCCGCAATATTTTACTTTATATTTTTCTCAGTTTTTCCCCATTTGATTCTTTCGCTCTCAATTCTCGACTTTATGCTCTCAAATTAGAATCCTCTCACGTCGCAATTTTCAACTCTCGCCAACAACACGCCAACGTAATATACACGCAAATAATATATGTGACAGTAACGAGACATAAGACAATCAAAAAACTGTCACATTGCGAAGCGTGTTGCAACCGTTGCAGCTAATGAAATAATAATGACATTGCATTGCTCGTTTTTCACAGGTCGCGGGAACGCGCGGGGTACGCACAATAACTTTCTTGCTAATTATGAAATAGTGATACGACTACACGGCGCGCATACAAACATCGTAACACTCCGAAAAACACGAAGCCAATTATGCACCGGTCCAGTGAGAAAGGACGCACGGCCCTCTCGTAAAGCACTCCCGCCTTGCGGCATGTGTGTCGGGGAACAATGAGCAAAAATCGACACTCGGACACACGGACTTCTATGCGAAATTATGCAAGAGTTGTAATCGCAAGTTGAGTTACGGAACGACGCGCATTCGAAAACAGCAGCGACCGTTATAAACACGCCGTAGAAGTACAAATCATAATGCGAAAAATGTATTTTCCGGGTACACAGCCGGTGCGTGCAGCATCACCGTGTAATCGAATTACGATGATACTCGCTTTATGTTAGGAACAAAATATTCTTACGCTGACGAAATAAAATGGTAAATTCAAAGAAATCCGTACTTTTTTTCTTTTCTTGATTGTTGCACAATAAGTTTATATAATTTAATCAAGTCGCATAATTTATTATCTTTCTTCAGATTTAAAAAGTTAATTCAAGTTTTGTGGAATATTCATTTTTTAATATTATTATACGGAAAAGAGAGAGAGAGAGAGAGAGGGCGAGAGAGATTATATTCTTCATACATTATTTTATTAATACAACTTGTGTTGTTTAAGGAATAAAATAAAAATCGATAAAAATATTTTGCAAAATTATAATTCGCTTGGTACGAATAAACGAATAAAAATTATTTTATGCGCCATATCAATTGACCTTTACCAATTATATAAAAATTAAATATTCCTTTCACAGTTTCCTGTTTCAAGGTATAACACTGCCGCTGGTTGAATCATCAACCTCGATATATAGTATGTCTCAGACGTTATGTGCTTTCTCTTTTTACTGAAGCTTCATTTCACGAGCGATAACATATTCAATGTTAAAATAAGTGTTGATGAAAACCTCGCAGCGACATAAACGTGGTACGTCCGCGCTCCTGCGACTCCGCAAGGATCCTCCGATGCGGATGCGTGTGCCGCTTATGGGGGGGAACAGGACTTGCAATTTCGGCGACGCGGGGCCATTAACATTGTTACGCGGGTGGCGGCGATGTCGAGCGTAAGGACCATAAGAACGCTTGACTTTAATTTTAATTTAAAATCGTTGCGTCCGACGGCGGGGACCACCTACGTTCAGTAAGGAGGTCTGTCTCACTTCCAAAGGAGAGGCTCAACTGCCCGGACAGCGCACGATTCAGTCGGATTTCGTTCACGGTCGACGAAAAGCCCCGAGCCAATATCGAAGCAAACAATCAAAGATTCCATCTAATTATTCCAATTTCACACTTAATCAGCGACACGACTCTTTTGAGAAGTTTGTATCTAAGAGGCTGTTTGATTTCATAGCAACGTAAGTATATAATTAGAAGTCATTCCGAGTAAAAGATGTTTGACTAAAAGGGGATCCACGAAATACGAATAGTAATTATTTATTATACCTATACATTTTCTGTCAATAATATTAATGTTTGATGAAACAGATTTTATAAAAAATAATTTAGATTTTAGAAAGAATTTAAATTTCTCTTTTTTTCTTCCTTTCCCCCGTTCCCTCTCTCCCTCTTTCTCTCTCTCTAATGTGGCCGAACAAGTTTCGATCGCGTTCGCATGCCATCGCTAGCTTCGCCACGAGCCAAGAATCTCCAGGTAGCGGCGCACTCGACTCGGAGGCGGATGGCCATTGTTGAGACCTCCCACTGGGTCCGCGACTCCTTGTCATCGCTCACATCGTCTGCGGCGAAGAAACAGTCACAACACCGACCGCAAGGGAGTGACGGGGAAACTCGTAATTACTTTGTCGTAAATGTATATCCGCGGCTAGCGGTCAATTTCTCTATTCTCGTGCCAAAACTTTCCTCATGCGATATTTAAATAACGTCACATGACACAAAACAAAAATATATCTACATCACAATATCAACATGTTTTAATCTGTATCAAAAACTGAAAAATCTTTTAAAAGAAAAAGAAAAAAAAATGGTCAAGTAATTTTCGGAATTTCGTTCAATATCAATATTTTCAATTTTTAATTATATATTTTGAATTAATAGTTTTCAATTTTTTTTCTTCCAATTTTTATAAAAAATATTTTATTATTCTTAATTATTTTTAGATGCATCCGTATAAAATATAGCGATTCTTTATAATAAATTCCTAAAATATTTCATCGAAAAGTAAAAACAAAAAGGCCATTAATATTCAAATCCAATATCGACGAATTATACTGTAATACTTGAAGGATTAATTGAATAAACGACCTTGCGCAGTAGGTACCAAGGAAAGTGAATACCGCGTCGGCGGCCTCTGATATTCCCCGAACCATTTTACTTCTTGTCGTCATTAACAAATGTCGGTTAGAACTCCGATACAGAGATCGATGATGATTGATTAGAAACTTGTAAGGAAAAGATCGTTAAAAAGGATTTAGTAATATTAAGAATCACGTTTATATATCTGATGTAGATATAATTAATGTCACGATATTTTACCTTCTCTAATAACATTAAACAGATAGATGTTTCAAAATCTGTTTCAAGCAATTGTATTGAAAAAAAAAAAGCAAAACTATTTTATTGCGGTCTTATCAATTTTTCTAGGGATTATTGATCTGAAATATTCATCACAAAATTCATCATGTCAATACTCCAAAACGATGATGATGAAATACACATAGCAACGAAAAATGTCAGAAAAATTGAGCGTGATATTCCGTGAGCAATTCTTTTTTCTTCGCGATCGCGCATTAATATATTATTGCTTATTAATATACTAAAAGGCTGGAGACAAATACGGAGTGGTCGGGCTATAGCGAGATTTATCGTCCTACACGGTCGCGATTTATCACGAAGTACGAAGGTACTTTCGGCCGCGTGCGCGTCTCTCGGTCGCATGAGGAAAGAAATACGATCGCGCTCGGCGAAGCCACATATGTTTCGTAAATCCTGTCGATTCGTTAACGTTAGCCTCTTGTATTAACCCGTGGAGCGATAAACGTCTCGCAATGACCGCCGACGCTGTACGTGCCCTACTTGCTTCAAGAAAGGTAACCCGAATATTTTTAGCCAACTGCTTCCGACATTTATCCAATTGTAAAATTTATTCATTTATTCATAAATCATTTCCACTTATTACTTAAGTATCTAAATCATTGATAATCTTACAACATTTTTAATGCTTCTTCCTATAAATGTTTTAAAATCACATCTATGTTACACGTTAAATTCGAAAAATCTAAAATTGAAAAAAATATTAAACATTTAATTTTTTAGAAATATCCTCGTGATATTATTTATATTTTAACATCTGTCCCCATATTCCTAAATAATTGTAATTATATACACTATATATATATTTTTGTATCTATATATGTGTATAGTTAATACACGGAGATAAAACGATCACGGCATTTACTTGTGAACAATATATATGCAAACCGATTCTTTGGAATGCAATGTACAATGCATAATGACAACACTTAAAGATTTCACGATGGTTGCAGTATTATTTACTGCCATTTATCTCTCGAGTATATCTTGATAAATAATAAATAACGCGGATAATCCCCTAGAATCGTTTCTTCGGCAAATTACCTTGCCTCACTCATGGCCGCGCCGGTAACCGCGATTTATCGATGGATATAAATCGGCATCTTCCCGACGTATCGTACGCAAGCCGCCTACTGCATGCCGCATATGCCTAAAGCTCCCCTCAACAGTATGTAATTCTTGCATCCACAATTGCAGTTCACAACAAATAGATGGAATACATTTAAATAGATGCTTTTTTGTTTCCATTTATATAAACCAGACTTTGAATTTTTTTTACTTAAACCGAATTTTAATTGTAATTTTACGTTTTAAGCCAAAATTTTTATCTGACAAAAATGTGTTAACTTTATAGTTAAAAACTTTTATAGTTAAAACCTTTCACTATTTCTATTCCAATTTTAATCAGTCGTCCTTAATATTGAGCTATCGAGCTTCTCGTAACTTTTTAAAAACTAAAGCAAAAAAATTAGTTTTAGAAGCAAAAAAAGCAAAAAATGTTCATATCTTATTCATCACGTTGTGATAATTTAGCTCAGATAACTTAATATAGGTAGATGTATAAATGCTTGCTAATTTTCATAAGAACCGAAACTTGTCTGCCGTCCGATTTAGAAACCGGCACCTGCCGATTGTCGACGGGCTCCAATTTTACAGTCTTCCTACGCTAGTTCCTGGACTCAAATGCGGTTTAAAACGTAGGCACCGTAGGTTTACTGCTGCGCGAGTCACATAAAATCGGGCCAAAGGCGATTGCGGACTTGTGCGCGGAAGTCACTTAACATCCCCAGATCAGTGCGCAAACGGATTTATTTTATCGGCCACACGTGCGCGCGTCTCACCCTGGTACAACTTTCGTCAGCGAACAACCATGTGGGACGAGGATGGGTCCCCTGCCTACAGATCTGTGATGTTGTACACCCAACTGCCACAAATAGCATGTGTCATGCACTAGATTGTCGACCCAACATATAAACAAGGACGACAAAACGATTATTTATAGAAACAATGTTTTACAAAGTCCCCTCTTACATTTTGATAAAAGCTTTAGTAGGTGTACATAATTTCGTCGTGTACGAAATGATTTTCATCTTCTCGATACAAATGATCAATCTTCTATCTAACGTGGTAATTTTTTTCGGAACTTGGAGTGCTATGGTACACGAAAGAGTCGAACGTGTAAGATTGCAGTAGTTTACGAGAAACGAGAACTTGGCGATTTCGTTTTTTATCCGAAAGTTCTTTACTGCATCTCTTGAGTTAACGTTTCTTTCGACAGAATCTAAGTTTTATTTCGCACGCGCGTAATTCTAAGTTCGTTCGCACGTGGCGACACTGGCTCACCCATGTGTCACCGGCACGATGGTGCGGTGCGTGTTACAGCAATCTGCGGTGCCACGCCGCCCGCGTCAGGTAAAGTTCTCTTCCCTTTCTTCCGCGTTTCCTCCACCCGCGCGATCGCGCGCCACTTTTGCGGCGGTCGAGGGAAGCGGATTTTGCCCACGTGTGCACACAGCGTCGCGCGTCGTACACCCACGGGGGCCGATACAATGAGCACTCGGGATTTATGTCGCGGCTCGCGCTAATATAAAGGCCAATTTATTTCGCGCCCGAAAGGAGAAGGGGGCAACGCCGCTTCCCGCCCGGTCCCCGCCGCCCCACCTGTTTCGAGCCGGACACCAGAATGCAATTTATGCGGGATAACTTCGTAATTTATCGCGAAAACAATGCTGAGCATCACTTGATTCATATTCAGCCACTGCCATGTCCTCCCCTGAGATACAGACGTGTACAAAGAAGCAGATGCGATTATTTATTCCGTTCTATTATCTACGAAAATTTACACTTATTGTTATACAATTATTTGACTTGAAGTCCTATAAAAGTTTTATGCCAACACGATAATAATTTAATAAAAATTGTAATAAAGCAAAGAAACGTAGAACTCTTTTGGATTGGAAATTTACATAAATGCATTTTTGCTATATTTTTAAAAGCTTGACAAAAAAAAGAAATAATATAATCTTCAAGTTTAAAATTGATGTTCCAAAATTTTTTCTAAAACACACCAATCATTGTTGCATTAAATTATTCAACTAAACTCCTTTTTTTATTGGGAAATTCGAGAAAAAAGATGATGCGTGCAGGTACATTCTTTTGCAGCATCTCAGAACTTCTACGCGTTCTCGTACGACTATATATACAAAATCCGAGAATGGAATTCTCGAGTCAAGGGGGCGATAAAGAGATTGAATAGGAATCGTAAAGAATTCGAAGATGCGACGGGTCTCTGCGAACGCTAAGAGGGAAGGAGAAGAAGAAGAAGGAAGAGGACCATTTCCTCCTTTCTACGTTCCATTGAACGAATCCCGAGGGGGTCTCGCGGTAATATATTTCCTGCGCGTATAACGACCGCAGTATTTGGTTAATATGATTTCCCGAAGTGGTGGCTAAACCCGAAACGTGATGCTTACGAGTGTTATGTAAATAGTGGCGGAAAGCGAACAACGGAGGCTAGAAGGCCCTAGAAGAATGGGTCCTGACCAAAAGTATGACTAACGATAGTTCACACGGTTCAGGACTTTCGTGAATAGCTCGAGCTAGTAAGAGATCTTAGTAAATAAAAAAAAAGTCATAACTTGTAATATATAATTTACATTTGTAATATACGAGTTATTAACAGATGTCATATGTAGCTGAACTCTAAATATTATAGAAGTCTATTTTTTTAGTAGTTAGTTCACTATATTATTACGTCATTGTATAATTTTGTGAAAACCAGCTACATATTGAAATTCTCATTGTCAGTATAGAGGCGTGCGACTTTAATTATAACTTTAAGTCAATTGGCGAACTAATGCAAAAAAACCAACCGCAAAATATTAAGTAATAACTAACCGTCTCGTTAAGGCACCAGAGACTTGCAAAACTGATTTATGACACCTTAGGAGTGTAAAAATTAAAATGCGGTCATAACAAGCGCTTTAAAGTGCCTTAAATAAAGCCTGTGAAGCAGAATCAGGAATTGTGTCGAGAATTATGGGCGCATCAATCATGAATTAATATGAAATTGGGAACAGTCTGTATTGTAAACGCGTATATTTAATGTCGCAATATAAGAAGCCATTAAGGAACATAAACTAATAAATATTCGTCGAATTTTATGAATTACATCGTAAATTTATAATAATAAAATTATAGTAAATAAAAAATGTTTAAAAACGAGTGTTCAAATTATTGAGAATATAATTAATACGATTAATAATTGGAATTGTTGGAGAGAGTCGATAGCAATTTCATCGGACTTTCGAATAAAATCGGCTATAAATAAATATATATTTCATGTTAATCAAAACATTATATGAAAATTAATTTTATTCCTTCAAGGTATTCTGACTTAAATATTATTAAAAATTTTGTTCGCAGACTTAATTACCCAACATTGGTAATCGAACGGATTTTATCGAATTTTTAGGAGACATGCGCTAACGAAGCCAATACGATGGTCTTAGAACGACATTAGCGATCTAAAGTGTAACTCGTATCTCGAACATGTTGTACGCCCTACACGTGGGCACCAAAACAATGCGTCTGATGGACAATACTTATTAGTTTCAGAGGTGGGCGATTTGCCGTCTTTTTCTGTGACCTGCTGATGCCGTGTAACCCATTGTATTGTACAATACAAGCTGAAGGCACGAAGAAAGACAGGCGTACATACGCCTACAAAGCCGAAGTGGTGTCGGTGCATCACTCTTCCGAACTGCACGGCCACAGGGCTTACCCGAATTTAAATCTTTGCCAGGCCCTCAAAGATCTGATTGTGAGTGTTAAAATTATATATTCGTGAGATGTTTCGAAAGATAGGAAGGAATACGCTTCGTAAAATTGCAGCAACGCGAGCTCTCGTACATTGCGTCATTAATCAAGGGATGCAAATTCGTAAAAGTTATCAGTAAGACCGATTTGATTACTCATTACTGCACTCTTTAACATGCAAAGTACCCGGCGTACGTCGGCGGGCCAATGAAAGAGCGCCGCGATAACGGCTCGAAGAAAAACGCGGAGGATTAGCCGAACAAAGTCGATACCGCCGTTCGATAAATCAGATCCTCGCGACCGGTTCACAAGTGGTATTAAGTCCCTATCGCGTTACGCGGAAAATAGGCCGGGGCCTCGATGAATATTTGGACCGCGACCAGTCGAACCAGTCTCTCGAGAGAGAAGTAAGGGTGCCTCACTGCCGAATCATGAATAAATTTTAACGAGACCGCGAGCCAAGGAGAGAGAGAAGAGGGAAGACACCCATTGCTGCGAGCGCCAGATATATGTATAAAGAAGCGATAAATCAAGCCTGCTAATCAGACCGCTTCATCAGGCCCACTTTTCGATAAGTTATGAGGGAGGAAGAGGGCAAAGTAGAAGCAAACCTCAAATTCTTTCCCGCTAAAAATTAACCGAAATTGATCGTCTCAGTAACAGCCGGTATTTTCAATTTTTTATATTTATTATACGATAAATATAAAATTATTTTATTTCACTCGTCGATACGAAGCACTGAAGAAAAATTATGCAATGATTCCTTTATATTAGAGACATTAAATGTTTCTATTTTATATTGATTTTGGGGCGATATCAACGACTTTCAAATAAAAGTTTGTTCTGCAAGAGATAAAAAAGTTCGTTAAACTCGAAAACATCCCGCACTTTCGCGACCGAAATTGTACCGGACTTGCACGAAATGGGATGTCGCAACTACTGGAGTTCTAATATTTTCTCACGAGACATTTTCGCGTCTCTTAGCGTGTGGGCGACATTTTTCAGTATCGCGGGACGCGAGTATGTGTTCGCCCTGTGTGGTCTATCGGGGAACGCGTACTACAGCAATCTAATCAGCGGTCTTCGGCAGTTCGAATTCGGCTACCGAACCGCGCGCGACCAGTCCTAATGAATAACATTAATTAACGCCTATAAATTCCCACCCCGGCATACCGCCCGTACCTGTTTCGTACCAATGCACAAGTAAAACAACCGGTGATCGAAAAGCTGTCGGGCGCTGGCCGATGTGCTTGCGAGCGAACGATGAAATCTTCGGAATGCGCGCGGACGTCTCGACATCGCTCGAACGACCATGTAAAATCGAGATCGTTCAGGCCATACCAAAAAAATAAAAAAAAAAAGGAGAGAACGAGTGTTAGAGCGATTAACTTTGGTCGATGGAAACCGACAAGCCCGATCAAAACAAGCTGGAATATTTAGGAAGGTCGGTTTTCTTCCTAACTGCAACATCAGCCTCACACTAAATAACTTTGATTTATGAAAAGTACATATATTATACGCGACTATAAAATCTGGTAGCTGCAGTTTCTTTATTAACTGAAAATAACAAAAATCACAGAAATTGCCGTACACGCACGTACAGAGTACTAAGTCTTTATTTGCTCTTTCCACCGAGCGGGCGGCATTAAATCCGCTTCCATCAGCGCAACGATACGCCTCTGTTAATTAATCCCGATGTCCCGGTAATAATTTATCCGATAACGTCCCGTAAGAGCGCGCGCACTTAATAAGCCGGGGCGATTAATACCTTTTTACACTGTGCAAACCGGATAGTACGAGGGACTTTAGAGCACCTCTACCGACCATAAAATCCTACACAAAGTTTTGCACGCGATGATGCAACCCTCCACCTTCGTCGGAGGGAGGGAGAAAAAAGAAGCGGGCAAGGAAGATACTAACTAAACGCGACAGATAGATTGCCGGGAAAGTCGCGGCCCGGCCGACGTTACGATTTGCAGAGTCGTAAGACCGAAAGATATTTATGCAAATTCATAGCGTAAAACGGCCACGACACGATTTAACGATCCGTCGTTATGCCACATTTGTATCTACAGTTCAAACACGTTTTTAGTTAAACACGCAAAGGTAGTTAACTTTTTTTACGAAGGTGAGACAGATTTTCCTCAAAACATGAATACAATTTGTAATAGAACACGTAGTATTGTATAATAAGTTCTACAATATTTCATAATAAATAAACCATTTTAAATTGTATGTAAAAAAATCGATACTTATTTTTTGTATCTGTTTTTATTTAATTCAAATATTTTATTTTTTGTTTTATTTTATAAATTCTAATGTTTGGAAAAATTTTTGCATATAAAAGAACTGAAAAGACTGGTAAAAATAAAAAAAGCATTTTATAACAATCTAAGAGTCACAGATAATATATGTCATTTATATAAAATCTTGTATATTTATAAATTAATTTTTTTCGTGCCTAATAACGATTTTATTATAATTTCAATGGTTAAAAATGAAGCAGATAAACAAAGGTCCATCTATTTAGGATACTTGTCTGCGAATAGTGATAAGTATTCCTCGGTCGTGGACTAATTTTCGCTTTAAGGTAGCCAATTAGGAGTATACTAATGTGCACAACGTCTCGTAACGTGTTGTATGAATGCATTATGCGACGCAATTAAAACTCGAGTAGCATGTGAATGTAGTGCAGAGAGATCTCTTCTCCGATGTGTATGTACAGGGTGCACCGAGAAAACGTTTCGTATTTTGGAAATGTATTACGCAAATAATGTGTGACAAAATTTCTGATAACAATGTACGGATTAGTAAATAATAATAATGGA
The DNA here is from genome assembly GCA_011636635.1 of Tetramorium simillimum. Classification (NCBI taxonomy): domain Eukaryota; kingdom Metazoa; phylum Arthropoda; class Insecta; order Hymenoptera; family Formicidae; genus Tetramorium; species Tetramorium simillimum. The sequence continues at coordinate 4,386 of VBVQ01000028.1, read as the reverse complement.
ATTAAGCAGTAGTAATAGGAATTAACGCAATAATAAATTAATTTGATTAGCGGTTTAAGTATCGGAATATTTAATGCTGACTAATAGTAATTAATCAAATCGTGGCTAATGAGCCGAAACGACTCAATTAACGAATAAATCCTGATTCTATCATTTCTCGAGCCGCCCTATAAACGGACTTAGAATTAATAATGTGCGCAGTGCCTCGTAATACGTCGTACAAACGCATTACACGGCACCAATTAAAACTCGGAGAAACGGGAAAACCGGCGGTATTTTTTGCGCGCTAACAACCCGTTCGCGAACATCCAGAAGATCTTCATTCACCTATGCGCGCAAACAGTTATACCCTCAAAAATAGATAAACCGAAGCGAGAAGGCAGGGAACAAGAGTTATGGAATTATTCGAGAGAGTTATACCAGCTGAAATGATTTTTCGTTTACAAATATCCCTTTGGTACGCCCCAATAAATGTTTCTACGGGAACCATAAAGTCGCGATATGTATAGGGTGTCTCCGAATTCTCTCGTTTTGTTTCCCATTTTCTTGATTATGGACTCGGTGCGAGAAATTTATTCTACACGGGAGTTTTACAAATATTTAATGGAATTTCCAAGCTTCAATTTTTAGAACGAAATCTATTGCTGAATTATAAACGAGCAGTTAACTCTAAATATAATAGCTTTATCCCATAATAATATAATAAAATAATAAAACTTTAAATTTCTATTTTATTTATATACGTTTCTGCCATTTATGAACATTTTATATAAACAAATTTTATAAGTAAATAGTATTTTTCAACATTATCTCTTAAGTCAAAATCCGAATTGCAAATTTATAATTTGTACATATTATTTTTTTAAACTTTTAGCTTCTAGAGAGTATTTCGAAAGTTATCAGAGATTTGAAAGATTTCGAAACTGTTTTTCTTTGTATACCACGATTAATATATTATACGATTGTTCCGAGACACTCTATAGACGCCTGTGTAAAAGTAATAATGTCACGCGGACCTGCCGCGACGCAAATAGAGGTTCTTCCTGGTGGATCTATTTTTGGGATCGTCGGCGTTGAATTACGAAAGTCGTAATTCAACGGGTTGCATCAACGAGTTGCAACTGAATGAGAGCGAAAGAAATAGCGATGGAATAGGTGGAGTTTACGAAGAGAAAGCAAGACAGTACGAAAAAAAAAAAACGTTTGAATTCCCAATAGACATGCTGAATAGGTTCCACACCGGAACCGCTCCAGATAAAGACAGAAACAAAACAATATTTTTATAGCGCAGTGCCAAGAATACGAGCTGTAAGCTGATTCTCGGTCGGTGACGATGCTCGGGATTGCTACGATAACTATCAAAGTTAAGCGAAGGATCAATCATTTAACTACTTGACAGAAATCTCAGGAAATATAAATCAATCTTCTGCTTTATTTCTATCTCCGGAATTTAAGAGATAGAATTACATTCCACATATTCCTTCCTTGGCAAATCAGTTTTGGAATTATTAATAAAGCAATTAAGGTTACTTTGAAGGAATAAAATCAGAGCTGTCTTATAGCTTAAATTTTTTAAATATTCACTACTTCGATCATATTTTTAGAAATTTAATCACATATCAATTTCTGCAGTGAAATTTTATCAACTGATGTAGAACTGGATGATGTAAATTTAAAAAAATTGATAGAGTATTAGCAAATGCTTCCATTCGTTAATATTATTAATTAACTTGATAATGTAATAGAAACTTATTTGCGCGAAAGATATTGAATTTGCAGATAGTTTTTAACTTTTATCAAACATCTCGCTCTGAATAATCGCAATATCGAATGAACCATTTGAAAAAAGAAAGCTGCTCTTTAAGGATAACAAAAAGACGTTACATCATTATCTCAACTTTGGAAATTTGCCCAAAATAACCGATTAAAAAAATCTCGTGCTATAAAGCAAGGTGCATTTGCGTCTCGCCTACGCAAGTTCGTGAAAGAGGGATAACGCACGGCAGTTCGCGAAGTGCCATTCGCAGAACAACTTGTAAACGAGTCGCGGAGAATCGATTCGACACGTCCTCGCGCGGAGGGCTGTTGGTACGCCGAGGGAGAAAAAGAGGAGAAAAATCTCGATGCCCTATCCTCTCTCTTTCTTTCTACCGCCTAGGGACACGTCCGTCTTTCTCGTTCTCGAGAGCCACTGTGGATAATTGGGTCCGCCACCCACGGAAAGCTTCTCCGTTTCACCCTCGTTCGCTCTTCCTTCCGTTTTCACGCTCCCACGAAATCCTTGGCTCCGACACGCACGGCGGTGCGCAAGAATGCGCGACACGGTCCTCGCGCATGTTAGATAACGCACGCGAGAATGCAAAAGGCATTTATCGTACAAGATAAATATACAATTGAGACACAGTTGGTTAATCCTTTGATACAATTATAAATTGTGTCAAATCATTCAAGACTACTTCCGTGAGCTGTTATATTTAATTCGTGCAGTCGACAGTATTTATTCGTTACATTGAACAGTAAAAATAATTGTAGCATTTTTTTTAGCATTTATATCCATTTCTACCGATGCAGATTACCTTTAATCTCGGTTTAACTTACTTTTCATCTTTTTCTAATTCTTAGGACTAAAAAAAGATAGAAAGTAAGTTAAACCGAGTGATTAAAGTTAATCTGCCGTGGTAGAAATGGACATTAGTGAACTAAATTGACTTACCGCCACATTTCTCAACGATCGCCCAGTGATCCTGTCCGCGTCCTGCAAAATCCGCAACACGAGCTCGTTTTCCCGTGCGTGAGTTATCGACAATGCTCGAAAAATATTGACGCGATTTTTATTCGCGATATTTTACGCGCCGTAATTTCACTGTCATAACCACTCGATTACATTTCTAGTCCGATTTCCCGCGCGGATACGTCACGGACGATTTTTCCCGCGCGTTTTGTCCGCCAGATTCGCCGCCGCGGTCGATCCGCGTGCACATATGAAACGCGATTCGTACGATTGATTTTCGCGGGGCACTGAATAATACGAACGTGGCAAAGTTCGCGGAGCAAGCCGTTACAACTGGCTTCATCCTTTTACGGCGCCGATACCTCGGACCGTGTAGAGTCCGAACGCGCGATTGCTCTCCGCGCGTAAATTATCGACGACACACGGAAAATATTAATACGTTTCCACTCGCGACGCGCCATATGCCGTAATTTCACTGTCATTACCGCTCGATTGCGTTTCTAACTCGGCTTTCCGCGCGGATAACTCACGATTTTTCGCGCGCGCTGCTCGTCCGCCATGTCGTTCGCGCTAATTGTAGGCATCAATCTGAAATACATCGAATATAAATCAAGCGCTGTGATTGGCTGCCTTAACTAATGTACATACATCTCGCCAACTTCACGCAGTAAAACGGATCGCGCTTCCACCCGTAATTCAAATACCTTTAACATAACAATGTCAATCGTATGCCGTCTACTTATACCGTATATCGCTATTCTATACATGGCACAATTATCTTAATTATTTTTATCATTAATGCCGCTTGTAGTACATCACTTACCTCGATCACATAATGATGCCTCCCGCGGGTGCATTTCCTTTCGTAGCGTTCATACGCGAAGTTACTTTCCAGCTTTCGACGCGCATTGTCGACGCGCTCCGAAAAATATTTACGCATTTTTACTCGCGGTACGCAGTATGTCGTGATTTCAGTATCCGAGTCACTCGATTATTCGCGATTAACCCGAATTCCCGAAACGTTTGACGGACGATTTTTCGCGCACGTTTCTCCTCCGCCATTTCGCCCACTAACTACAGATTCGGTAGTGATGCCAGATCGCGGTCTCGGTTTTTTGAACGAACGTAAGCTTGTATATGTGTGGCGTTCGGACGAATCGCCGAGCGTCGAACGCCACACCAACGCGCCTTCTCGCTGTGTTTGTGCGAGAGCGAGACGCGCTGCCAAATTGCCTATGTTTTGTGATATTTACGAATATAATGCGAACGTTCATTAGCTCTCGTTGTCAGGCAATGTACATTCTTGGTAAAAAGGGCGAAGTACGTACATTCTTGATAAAAATCTCTTCCTTCTGATTGTATTATGCGTTTCTTTCCCTCTGTGTGTGTGCGTGTCTTGTTTATAGTTGTGTATGTTTATAGTAAAACAGAAACGGAAAGGATAGGATGCTTTTTATTCGTTTCTAATGAAATTTTTACTAAGATGTAATAAAGTTTACGTAGTACAATTATTGATTACTTTTTAAAATATAATTATGTTTTTTAGTATTTTCAATATTTCTCATATAAGAATTATCTACTTTGTTTTCTGTAATATAATTATTCAAATCTGCCTTAATCATCTTTTCTTAATAAAATAATAACAATTCTTATAA
>VBVQ01000027.1:0-126303 GCA_011636635.1 Tetramorium simillimum | reverse complement strand
CCCCCGGATCACGAAAGCACGTGTAAGCAATCCGTACGTGCGAACGTCCGGCGTTCTTGAAACTGATTTTGTCTGGTTTATTTCTGTATCTTTCTAGGTCTCATTAGGACACTGCGTATTTCTGAATTCTTTATGCTTTGACGAATAGCACTCTTTTCGCGTTCAATTATTCACAATGACAAGTAAACCGGAGCTTAACAATTTTTATTTCAATTGCAGAAAGATTAAAGGAAGATAAAACAGATTTTTAATAGGTTCTCATGAATCGACATCAGTATCTAAATTCTTTTATACACTTTTAAGTATTTAATAATACTTTTAAGTATTTTTACCATTGTTGCCAGAGATTATTTTTTCTAATACACATTTGTTCACGCAGAAAGCGGAGTCTCGCTAATGTCTATATTTTTTCTCTTTTTCCCGCAGGGATGACTGACCCGCACAGTCATTTGGGTTTAGCGAACCCACGGACCCGAGCTCAATATATACTGCGGAAACTCACTTATACATTACATTTATACGTTACATACACACATTTTTGTGATAAATGCAACAAACATTTGGAGTAAAGGGGAAACAATGCACCATCTCCCTTAGAAATAATGAGAAGAATAAAATTAAGAAGAAGATATATATTCGACATGTAAACAACGTAGATTAAAATGCATTTTTTATTAATATTTCTTAATTTAAAAAAATTTCTTCTCAGAGAGAGAGGGAGAGAGAGAGAGAGAGTAAGTAAGTAATGTCTTTGGTTTAGTAATGTGCATGTATGAGATGTTTTTCATGTCGTAGAATATTACAGTATTTTTCGTCGGTCCAAGAACATTGTTTATACATATCAGTCTGCGTTGTAGTAATCAAGTATCTACTTTATCAACTTTTTATGAGCGTTGTTCTACCCTCGTCTACTTTAGGGACGTGCAATATTTTCGAGATTTTAGCTTATATCTACTCTTATTCTTGTCGGAAAAGTTTTTTATCTTTGTATCTGTTAAAAGATACTCAAGGAATTATATTTATTACATTAATTTTATATTTAGAGCATTTTATTAAACAAAGAAGAATTCTAATGTGATATAATATTGCTGATTTCGTAAAAAAGTTTAATTCGTAAATGAGCCCAACTTTAATATTAATAATTTACAAAGCAATTGCTTTCTCAGAATCTTCCTGCGGTTCGCAAATTATTCCATCTATCAATGTCGAAATCTAACAGCTTCATTTCAGAAATGCCTTCAAGGCAATTGCTCCCCCTGAAAGGAAATCGCCGGATGATTCAAGGATACCAGTGACACGGTGTATCCAACGGGAGAAGCGAAATATTATCGATACCGCTACGTATTTCGATATCGCAGAGAGAACATGAGTAGGGCGCGCTAGAGTTTTCCCCAGCTAGGAAACGTTCGCGGAATAACTGTGGCAATTTCGTCATTTTTCGATCTTAACGTCCGTTGACGGTTTAATCTAGAACTTCTTCGTGCTCGGGAAGGCTTGTCTTTCCCCACCTGTTTCCTCCTCGCCGCACAAAGCCACATTGTAGGAAATTGGAAAGTCTGCCGCTGACAGTAGAATCATCTTCCTCTCTCATGATCGCGCCAACACGTGTCGACCTACATCTTTGTAGCTTTATTTTTGTTTTCTTGGATCGATCTGGATCGCGCGAGGATACAAGTCTTGCCGCCTTTCGCGCACACGGGATAATACGCTACCATCTTTTCTCTTTAGCTCATGTCCGCCTCGAATTCAATCCCCAAGCCTCTCATACTGCTCTTGTGCAAAAGCGGCTATGCTTGCTTAACCGCGCCCGTCGAATCGTGAGTCGTATTCTTCTTTCCGGCCTTTCTCGAAAATGGGTTGAGAGATCTTCAATCTCGCTGTCGATATTTCATCTTTACGATAAAATTCGAACCGGTATTGCATTCTTTATGCTTGTTCTACGCTGCTGAACATGTATTCTATTTTCTTTTTAATTTGTTTATTCACAAAAGTTACACAAGTACTGCACTAAAAATTAAAAAATTCAACGCACCAGAGCGATTTAAGAAACTTTCTAAGAAAGTCAATTTTAAAGTTGAGAAAATTGTATTTGTATTAGCTAAATTAAATAACCCAAGAGCTATATCAAAAAAGAAAAAGTTCTTTTCGCATAAGACGGGTTCCAAATAAACGAGTCAGAACTCTCGACGTCGTTTGCACACATTGAAGCAAGTTGGTCACTCGTGTTTGTTTCACCTAGAACTAGATCCAATATACGGCGCGTCGCGTGTCATTTTTTTAGATTTTTTAGAAAGATGCGGGTAGAAGAATTATACGATTGGAAATGGATTCAGATCAATTTGAGAATTGTGGAAGAGAGAAACTGGGAAAGAGAAAAAGCAACAGAAAAAGATATATACGCAAAAGCATTTGTTTAAAAATTGCACGCACACACATACACAACACGTGCCATTGAGATCTCACTTGCGCTTTGTTCAATTCCCTTTCGAAAAAGCAGTCAAACGCGTCGGACGAATGTGAGAAATAAGGCCGACAGAATAGCTCTGTTGTAGACTGGAGGACTCTCGCTCGTAATACTAAATCAATATCTGGCGGTGGGGTAACTCGTGTACAGGGTGTTTCGAAGGTACCCGTCGCCGCTAGGGCTGACTATTGATTTTCCATTGATGGTTATTCTCACTCCGGTCGGGTAAATAGTTTCGGATATATACAATAATTTACCGTATTATTACTCCATCGTAATTGTGTGCATATTCTATCGGATTTACGTTACAAATGACGTGTTGAAAAGATGAAGAATCGTGTACGGTCTCGTAGTTTATGTTAGCAGAGTCGAATTCTGGGATTAACGATGGAGAGAGAGAGAGAGAGATCAGGCATTGTAATATTTATCCTAGCGATTACTATGGACAGTACCGAATACGAACAGCTTATTTGCGGGAGAAATATACGATCGATTCCTTTCGCTTGCGGGAAATGGCTCCGCGTTTCGGGGTAGCCGCCAGTATCGGTCGACTGTCTGTATTGGTAAATTGAATCTTGTAATTCTGCATTTTTACAGCTGTTTTTGTCGAGTGACTCATAGGAGTTCCCGCCGTATCACAGGGCTCGGTTCGATCCCGGGTGGTTAGGGCAAATGCACTTGTCTACCCGCGCTGTGTGCGAAATCAATTTATAGACTGCCATTAGAGGACTAATGATTGTCGGCTGGCGTATGACAAGCGTCGCGTTTTCACGGATTGCAGATCGTCGCAAAATTGCTGGATCAAACGAACAATTTCGACGTTCGTTTCGTAGCGAGATTTACACATTCATAATCATAACATAATAATTTCACAATCAGCAGAAATTTCGAAACTCCCGCGTGCGCACGTACGTGTCGTGTTTCGCGTGACAGTTATGCTTGATAATTACCTCCCCCGCGTTACATTTGCAGCCGAGGAGATGGGATAAGCAAACGAGCGTTAGGGAAGTATACACTTTTTCTGAATATACAACGTTTGTACTTTCATCGCCAAGCATTATCCGACTTCCGCGAGCTGCGAATGCACGAGACAGACGCAATACGCGATACGATGACGCGTTAACTGCAGTATGGTGAATTTATAGATGATGCATCAGAGAATCCGGGACGTGCAAACGTCGTCGGCTCGGAAGCGCACGGTGCTTTCGCAGCGCGTCTCTCGTTCCTCGCCGCGCGCGTAGCGAGTTTTCAAAGTGACGTACTACTGTTTGTTCATAAAATTTAATGGATCGTCATGCAAACAATATCATCGGTATTGCACGAGCTCTCACTCCCCTTTTTCCCTCTTTCTGTCTCTCTCTCTTCCTCTTTTCCATTCCATCAGCGTTATTAAAGCCGCTATTAAAGTCGCAGCCAACGGAATAAGGAAAAGAGATATACCAGAAAGTTTCAAAGTTGAAGCCTTCGTCGAGAGTTCCCTTTCGTCTTTTTCGTCTCTCCCCTGCGAGGGAGAAAGGCAAGGAATTAAGGGAGCGAGTAGTAGTAGTAGTAGTCGCGTGCTACGTAGCGCGACCCATTCACCGCGACGTTACATACGCCCTTTACGGATCGCGCACGAGAAGCATATTGTGCGCCGAGTGACGTTCCCGTTATAAATGCCTTGGATTATTGTAAAAATGCGCCGTGCAGGAAAATCGTAGGCGGACTCAGCCGTCGAAGTTACAAGTATAAGCACGGATTCTCGTTTATATCCGTATTGTCCTATTTTTCGAGAAGCATCTCTGCATTATTTCCCTCATGATGAATTAGAAAGAAAGTACGTTGAAAAAAAGAAAAAATTCTTTATGACGATATGACATAGATAAAAATAGATGCACTGAGAGAAATACTACTTTTGGCCTCGATCACAATTTTATAATATTTCTAACGATAATTATGGTTAACGTAATGCTACATATAGTTAAGTTGATTATGTTTATTGTTAGAAATATTATAAAATTATGGTTGAGGCCAAAAGTAATTATATTTTTCTCTCAGTGTGTATTTCGGAAATATCTGCATGATTCACCTACAATTAAATGTACTATTATTTAGAATCTTTAAACATCTTTTATTTTTTAAAAAAGTTTTATTATGCTTACATTTAATTACGAAATTTAATTACGATATTTTTTATTTGTAAAAGGTATATAAAAAAAGCCTTAAAACTGGAAGGCGGAAAACATTAGTATTCTAATGGTGCGTCGCGTGACAAAAGCGTGAGGTTTCACGTACGACACCCTGTATTATTGTAGCACGTATTCTATACTCACCCTCCTCATGCTTATGCAGTTAGTCACTCTGTTCTCAACCCTCGATTTTTTCGTCCCTCCCTCGCCGTCTACAGAGCGATCCGAAAGCGTTTGCTCCGCCATGTCCTTTTTTTGCGAAGCGAAACCACGTCGGCCAAGCGGAAATTTGACAGTGATTGTGACGCGATTGAAAACGAATTGAGCCGACGAACTTTTCCTCTTCTCCGTCCCAAAAACAGAAAAAAAAGGAGAGCGTTTTGAGCCGGATTTAAAGCGCAATGGCCGGAGCTGATTCGAAATCGCCGCGGGATTTATTGGGCAGATTCTATCGATTTTTCTTTAATCCAATTGTTTGAAAATTAATCGCTCCTCAAAATGCAGCGGGTATCTCGAAAGCTTCCCAATATAGCCAGCTAGTACGATGAATTCGCGAGCAACCGTGAATTTATAGTCCTCGAAGCTCTTCGGGACATTAGCTCTCTTGTGTTAGACCCACCCGCTTCATGTAAGGTATTATTTCCTTAATCCTCACTCTGCGTTTTCTCCTCTCGTCGACTATTGCGTGTGTATATGTACTTATATACGCGTCAACCGGGGATATCGTGAAGGAGGTTAAACGAGTCTTAGGGAAATTTCAGGAAAGAGCCCGATTTCCACCCCACGATCGTCTCCTCTTCCCGCAACGTGAAGGCTCACCCTCCACGGTGCACTTAGTCATCCTCCCCTAACCTCGTTTTCTGCCCCTGTTGATGGTACGGGATGGTACAGGACGGTCCAAAGGGGACTGGTCGCCTCTGCGGCCAAGGCAACACGAGAAAATACGATATCCGGGATTTTCGGTCCTGCAGCCATTTCCTTTCCTTTTTAACGTTTCCTTCGCGTCGTTTCATCTCGGACGCGATATAACGTCCAGACTCACTGTATTTCTCTCGCAGGACAACAGACCCCCCGGATTACAAGGGGATTTTCTTTTATTTCTTTAGAACGGCGATCTCTTTTTACACGTTACGTAACGTTTTACACACGTAACGTTGTACGTAACGTTAATACCGCGCTTGGATCCGTACATAAGGATAGCTGTTGCAATTATTCAAAAATTACGATGCGGCTGCGTTACGCCAACGAGAACGAGGTCATAAATTAATGGGAAAACCGCGTTTGATGTAATCAGCGTATTCTAGTCGGTTATCAGGTCCGTTATTTAACTTAACTGTATGAGTCAATTAGTCGTTTTCCATTTTCCACGTTAACTAGTTAATTTATTATCAGTTATGAACACCGTTCGTTACATCGTAACACAGAGAGCACACCCTTAGATGTGATACATTACAAAGTAGTATAAATGCATGGAATAGTAATGTCCCTACTATTTTCCCTCTTTACTGTCTCGGTATTCGTAAAATATTAGATAAATTATTCGCATACGGAAAGAAACATTTAATAATTCATTGCGAAATATGAAAAATAAAATTAAAGGTGTAATGTAGAAAGAAGGCAACGTATAATTTTCAATAGAATAAAGCGAAATTATTTTTCGTCGTTTGCGCTTTCTGCGATTACAGGGTACTACACAGAAACTATTGTGTGTATAATTCAAAAATTACACATGGACCTGGCATTTACTACATTATTAAGTCATTTTTAGCGCGTGCAGGTGTTCGAAGACTCGACGGACGAGGGTCCGGGATAGTTTTTCAGAAGTCTCTCGTGAAGAACCCACACGGCTTGCCCACTGAACTCGGCATTGCCCCGTGGGCGGCAGGTGGTGCCCGTGTCGGAGCTTCACCTGGACCTTCGAAGATTTAGGGCCTCTTTCGACTTCATAAATAACTATTTCCCCCATGGCCGTCGCGGAAGCACGAATTTTCCTTCTCTACCAATTTTCTTCTCTTCCTACGGGAATTCTGGCTGTTGTATCGATATTAATCGATTTGCCATTGTGACCCCGAATTTATCGGCGTCATTAATCTCGAAGGGAAAGAGAGAGAAAGAGCACCCAATGAAAACTAACGACACGTGAAGCCACTTTGAGCTTTATAGCAGAAATCTTTCCTTCTTCAATCGCTTTTTTTACGGCCACGCTTTCTCTCACCTGTTCTCGTATTACATTATTCTGCATTTCGACGGAGAGCATCATTATCGAATTTATAATTACACGTTATTTACAACTTGATTTTCGCCTGAATGTATTTTCTCTTTCGCGAAATATTCATGACCTTTGATTTAATGTTCGCGTTTATAATAGCTAGTAATAGCTTCACAGTAATTTATAATCCTTTAAACGTCGTTCAAGATTTATTATCGTGATATTTCGTTACACGATTTCAGTATTATCAGAAAGTATTTTATTGATCTGAATTTTATATTTTACAGCAAGTTGTTGATAAAAATTTGTTAGTTGTGACAAAACTTTCTGCTTTGTTAATCAAATATTTGAATGGTTTACGTTTCTATAATAACGCTCGGCATAGAGCTGCGGTAGAAACCAATCCAATATTTTCGCTCAATATTTTTTAAAACCCCGACGTTGATGTTCATTTACTCTTCGATATTGTCATGAACAATGTAAATATTTCTGCCGTCGAGTTTTAAAATTCATTCTTGCCACATGATAACATTCATATCCTTCGCACACGATTATTTAATTTTCCGTTAGTTCATTTCTATTGGCAGTTTGCCAAATTAATCTCAAACTAACAATAACTTTAACTTTCTATAATAAGAACAACTTCCGTTACATAATATTTCTTATCTTACTTATTTCCAATAAGTTAAATATATACGTTTGAAACCGTATATATAATAAATATATTTTTATAAAAGTAAATAAAAAAGATAAAATCGCACAAAATACAATAACTGCAAACTTTGTTGCTAGCGATTGCAATCGTGCATTTTGATGCAGTCTATCGTTTCGCCGTCAGAAAATATCACGTTGACTGGCTAGGGCATAGGGAGTATAGGGCTAAACTGGCCGATGTATTCATAGGTGTCGAGGTTCTAGTCATCCCGCAATATTCCTGTAGCAATATATGCTCTACGCCGCATACATAGGCATGAGCTTTTTCGCGTGTGTGCATGCGCACGAAGGAGCAAGGCCTGTGTGTGAGCTGTGGCACGCGGCGACAGCTGCACCTCGAAACCTTCTTACGGCATCTGCTAGGGACCAGGTTGCCCACTCCGCGTCGACGTGTCCTAACGATCCCATCTGGAAATCGCCGAGTTTTTAAGGAGGAAACGTTTGCACAGTGATTCCGAGATATCTGGTTGCTTGACTGGAAAAGGAAAGTTTAATCTTTATTGACATCTTCTTGCAGCAGCTTTTTGCGCATTGCAGACAGATAAATAAATAAATTTTTATTGCAATTTATTAATTTAATAGTAAATTTAATTTACTTTAATTTTCTTTTGGTCCAGCAACTTTTTTGGACCCGCAGTTTTAATATCATAATTTTATGCATTACCTGATTTATTTTATGTAGCAAAGCTAGCTTTCTGGCTGACTTTATAAAAAATCGTATATTACGAATTATGTATATATATATTGATAATAGCATATTAACTAACATTTAATGCGCAGATTAGTTATCGCTTACACATGCTCTTGTCGGAAGAACTGTAACTTTAAATATACTCCATATGGGTATAAACATCATAGTGCTAATATGTTATTTTACCACATTATTATGCTCATGCACTAGTTGGATGTAACATAATTACATAATTCTCACGAAGTTATGAAACTTGAATACTTTGCTAATTTAAGTTATCTTCAGCGAGATTCATATTCATGAGGTTTATATCCTTCATTTTACTACTGTCCTAAAATCTTTAATGGAATGTGTTTCTATATTTAATTTCTCACTTAATTGGTATATTTAATTGCATAATTTATTTCTAAATTTTATTTTTCGTATTTAATTTATTTCTAAAGTTTCTTGATCTTTACGACAAATATACGTTCGACGATATTTCTGCGAATGAAATATTTTCACGTCGAGTATGATCGATATCGCGCATCGCAAGACGATCGAGCGGTTGCACTCCTCGAGTTTACTGCTTCAGGGCTGAACGCTGTCACGTCTCGATTTATGAATGAAAGGGTGTAGGGACTTCGGATAATTTGTAGCTACATAAATATCAGGGCACTTAAAGGCCTCGTAGACAAACCAGGCATCGCATCGTATGTTGCTAGTGTATCGATATTTATCGTGCTGTTAAATGCACCCCGTAAACTTTATTACCCAGAATCCCGATGAGAGTAGAAACGCGAGCGAGATGAACGATGGCGAATGTTCGCCTTGAAGTTCCAGTCACATCTTTGAAAAAGCTTGGGAAAACGCCCAGTAATTCCGGATAGTATCGGTTAACTGCTGTGGCGATCTTGTCAAGTTAACATTACATTTACTGCGAGCAAACGTGAAAGAAACAGGGAGATTCATCGACGAAAGGCTGTATGTAAATATCGTTTGTTCATTTAATACAAAATGATTTATGTATGATATTACTTTAACGAACTTTAAATTTAACAATTCAAAAGTTGATCAATTAGTTTCTGACATTTAGATTCTTAATAGAAAAAATATTTAGAACAGTAATAGTATTTATTAGATATAATTTTTTTTCTATAATTTATGTATTATACAATTGTTATAAATTTATTTTACAAAATTTATTTCTATCTAGAGAAAGGAAAATCTCATAGATTAAGCATACCAAGACATTTCTCTTACTTTAAAAACAGCTTTAATCCCACAATTTATTCCACGTCTAAAATATGAATATACTTTTTACTAATGTTATAGAAATTTAAATATCAAATTTTGCTGGAGTAAGAGATTAAAATTTGTGGTTTATTAAAATTATATTTTTTTGGAAGGGAATTCAATCGTGGCCTTCAATAAAAAGTGACGATTATTTAGGTCACGGAGAACTCGCGCGAGAGACGGTTCATAAAATATTTCATTAACTCCGCGATCCGTCTCCGCCTAAGTTGCGAGCAAGAGACAAAATAGGCAAAGAATAAAAATTTTACGAAGGTTGATTCAGAGTCCGAAAGTCCGGGCGACATACCGTAGTTCGAGAATGTATGCGCCCTGCATTATTCAGCGCAAGTCGCATCGCCGTTCCTCTTTCCGATCCCGGCTTCTCTAGCCACGTCGATCCCCGCGTCTTCGATCCTTTCCCATACCTTCCGCCCATTTCTCGCACGAACAGAATTTTCGCGAGCTTATTGGAAAAGCATCGACTCGGAAGGCCCGAAAGTTTGGCAGCGCGCCTTCAACTTTTCCACTCAAGATAAGGGTGAAAGATAGGAGTGAGTCGACCAGCAGCCCCAACGAGCTTGCGAATTAGCGCGCGCGATAACATGAAGCAAATTACGTGCGTTTTCAATAACGACTTTCGATCGCCAGGCAAATTGTGCGATATGCATTTTGTAAGGATTTACTCGCGGAGTCAATGAAAACAAAGTGGTAAGAAGTGTTCTAGAAAAATACTTTCTCTTTTTCCAATCTTTTTAAATCTTAACATGTTTTAAATGTTCTAAAAATTTAATAAATTGTCATTCAAATAATTTCTCATTATGATCAAAACGTTTTACAAAAATGGAATCTCTCTTGCGTGTTTAAAAAAAAATAAACAGATGATATAGAAAGATTGCCGCTCATGTTCTAACAAGTTTTCTGTCAAGATGGGTGAAAATTCGCATTAGTGCGATCCGTTACCGCAAACGGATTGGATACTTAAACGTAGTAGAAGATCGTTTAGCAAATCGGGCGTGAACGAAAGAATCGTGTATATGTAGTAGTGAACAGCAGTTGCTCTCAGGTTTTGCACTTTGTCTAAAACATGCTATTATAGTTTTCTTGAATAGAACCGAGTGTATTTTACGATAATTATTACCACATATTTATCTCGTAAATTTTCCTTTGTCGTAGGATTATATCGTAGGATCATATAGGATTAACTTCTCTCTCTCTCGTTTGTAAATCTCTTGCTAAAGAACTCTTTTTATGCGTTTTCTGTATAAAGTAACATAGTGAATTAATTTTTATCGATGAATAGCGAAAATTTATATACTTCGGCCTTTGTGTCTTTATACTGCTTGCATTTCAATCCTCTATCATTCGCAGTCAGACTGATCGTTGTATACAATTTTTTTCGTCGGCCAAACTGTTTGAGATATCTATTATACCGTGAACATGGCATAGCGCCAATGCAAACCTGATCCTGACAAAAGCCCGTCTATCGATAACGAATTATAGCGCCGTGCAACATTTTGACATCTTTTCAGCCGGCACACAATGACATCCAATTCTTCATCGTTCATCGCGCGACGCATTTTTGACCGGCAAAAAATTTCGATATGATAGAATACGCGAATCTCTCTTATCGCACTTTTTTTTTTTATTTTATCATCACCATCCTCGTCGTGGGACGGCATAATTTACTAAGAGCCCCATTTTTTACCGAGTTTTTTTTCGTCCGACGTCATTTAATAACGGCATCTTGCACGCAATCTTTTTATACGCGGCTCCTGATTTTCTTTATGGTCATATCTGAGACCCCCATTGTTATCGGAGAAATCGCGGAGTGCTAACACATGGTGTCGTTCCCCTTAAAATATATGGTCGAAGAGAAGATTATGAAATCACCGTTTCCCGAAGGATATCCGTGCGCGATATAAGTCGAACCGCCGCAAAAAGGCTCGCGGAATTTTCTCTAATTACACGCTGGCAAATTATCATAATAGTAATATTAATGTGCTCAGCGTGATTCTTCAATTCTTGCTTGTAACAATTAAAGACACCTGGTTACACATCTTGCAATTAGAAAATTTAATAAGAAGAAGTTGGGAAACGGAAGTATTTAATTTAAGATCTTTCTTTTTTTTAAGATCTTATTTTTATGTATGAAAAATGTTTTGCTCAGCTATGTTAATCAATATATTAATTACAATATTCTTCCAGAATGCAATATAAAAATGTTTATAACTTTTTCTTCTTTGCGATATAAATTAAATATGTGAGAATATTTCTTGTGTTGGAAAAAAACCATTTCATTATATTTATGCTTCTTCCCCGTAACTTGAAATATGAAACGTAGCGCCTTGAATATTATCCGGCTTGTTAAACTTTATTCTATACTACACTTACTTGCGCAGCAGTTTTTCTTGTTTTCCTTAGCGCGTGCGTTGACATGAAAAACCGCGTGAGAAGCAGATTGCAAATATCACGTTCACGATTACGAGGCGGTGCTTCATTATGCGACGGCACGAGAATCTCCATGAAAAACATTTTGGAAATCAATGAGAAAAATTATATCCATGAGAATATTCATATCTATCATGACTTAAATTATAATTATAATCTCGATTTTCCGAAAGACATAGTAACATGAAAAACGTAACAACCACGATCTCATTAATAATCGATGTTATTACTTGTCGATATTCTCGGGCTCATCGGTTTATACGCCGCTCGTAAATACACACGGGATAAGTCTGCACCTGTCTCTCGCACGCAATTTTAATTGAAATAAATATATCACGCTCAGGCGCACCTCGATCGCATATCAATTAAATTTCACGTTTGGCGCCTGCCCAGTTTATTTATTTCTCCGGCAAATAAATACTTTTAATCGCGTGCTTGATCCTAAATTAATTCGCAAATAGCAGTATAAATTCGCAATTTCATTACACAGTGCCCTTTTTGTCAGAGGTGGAAAAAAAAAACGTACGCACGTTTAAATATTGATGCTGCGCGTAAGTCTCGCGCGTTCAATCGCGAAAAATAAAACACTTCCGTGTTGTGCGCTCAGACTGGAATTCATACATTGCCGCAAATGTATTGTTCGGTGTCAGGTAGTGGATACTGTGCACCAGTCGGCTCAGGTGTTTCGTCGCTTGGCGATGCTACACTTTTCCGATTCAGGCCCGGCCAGGTCGTTTTAATGCCGAGCATCTGCTCCTAAAACGGGTAAATGGCTTCGCCCTTTTATTAAAATTTATCATTGCGTGGCATAATAGAGATTCTTTTGGCCCTCCCTTCTGAAAGCTTTTTGCGATTATTTCTAAAACCCGCAACTTTGCCATGTAAATTTCGACATTTTTCTGAACTGTCACTGTGACGTGCGCTTTTAAATTTTGTAAAATAATGAGCTGACTGAGATGAGAAAGCACGATTAATAAAGAACATAAGAGGATCATAGAACACAAAAAATGAGAGATTTTATTTTCATATTTTTTTTGTTCTTACTCCAAACATACATTTTTAAAATTTCTTTGGACAGAAAATCGACAAATAAAAGTTTTTCGTTGTTTAAAAATAATTAGTTACATGCGAATATATAAATATACGCTGATAATACACGTATAATTAATAATGGAAAATATAAAAAATTATGCATTACATAAAACAGAGTCAGAAATTAAGTTGTTATAATGCAGCATATATTAATGGCACAATTAAATGCGAGGCTTATGAAAAGATCAGCACAGCTGTCGTAATCGTAGAAAAATCGCTCGCTATTATTTCGCACTCATTACCGGAACTTATCTCATTATTCTCTCATCAAACGATTCTATCTCTCGCTTGAATATTCAGCGTCGCTCTCGCATTACGCACCGCGTCCGCAAAAATAAAACGGCGGCTTGCCATCCCGGGCGACTCTTCGTCGTTGCACTCGGTCGATCAAAACGCCGCGGCGCAGGATGCGCATAATAACAATAATAACGGCAAACAATAATGGGCTCGTGGGCAGAAGTCGTTCTTCCTGTTCAGACGGCAGACGCTCGGTCGTACCCCGCTACGAGCCGCCGGCGCACTACCTTGAGGGCCCATGAAATGAGAGGGTTCCGCCCCACCACCGGGGCCTCGTTGAGGGCCCGGCTGTGCAGGTCGACCAGACGTCGTCGGTCTGGTTCGCCCGTTCTTGCATCCTCAGTCGGCTGTGAACCGGTGTCACGACCAGGCCTGGGTAGTTTCTCGATCGCATCGCGACACCCGCGTCCGCCATCCATCTTGGCTTGGTGCTCAATTTCGGGGAAGATGTACCGACGACCCGTTTCAGTAAAAACCGGTATACGCGAGATAACTTTCGACGATTGAATCGCCGCGTCTCGGAGTCGCTTTCTCGCCAAGAGACTCCGTCATCTTCAGCGTTCGCTTCCTCCACCTTCTCCCTCTCCTCCTCCAACTTCTTCGTCTCGCGGAGCGGTCGTCGGAGAGAAGTTGGACTCTCCGAAGAGGCTTCTCTACAATACCAACGCGCGCGCGGCTGGCAGCGTAATGTGACAGTTCCCTTCTTCCTTTTGCTTCGCGACAGTTTTGCTGGAAATTGCGCCGTAAGAAGCGCTAAAAACGGAGCGAACGAGTGACGAGAGGCGCGTCTCACTGCGCGACATTTGAAGTTCTAATAGTGTACAGTGCTAAAGTGCGGAAGCAACGGTGAATCCGAGTACTGGTGCAGTTTATGCGTCTCGTGGAATCGAGTTACTACGGGATTGAAAAAAAAAATGTTCTGAAAACCCTCCCCGATGTTGCCGTTGCCTTTCAATACGGAGGATATAAAAGTGCAGCCAGTGGGCGACCGTGATAAATGACGCGCCGACATTGAACGAGTAGATCGTTGCGAAAGTCCGCGTTCATTTGCACATCGGGGAAAACTTTGTAATCTACTGCTTTGCGTTAATTACTTTGGGTAGGAATTGATAAGAAAAAATATTCATAGAGATAATTGTGAGTCACATGGCAGCTTTTGCCAATTATATCATCTTTTTACTTTTCACGTATATGAATTAAAACAAAATGAAGGAACAGCCTTCTAATTTACTTATTTCTTATTTCAACAATTTTTCCTGTAATTATTTATCTTTTATCTTTTTTCTTGGTAAAATTTCATATGCGAATTGTACGAAGGTATAATCATGATAAGATAATGTGATTCTTGACTATTTGAAGAGATTTGAAGTATTAAACAAGTTTGGTAGAAATACCGAGCATACTATAAACGGTGCATAATAGAACGTCTGCGACGTTGTAAAATGCATTGGACTCTGTTCGCGGCAACGTATTTTTATATTTACAATGAATTTCGAAGAGGATTTATAATAGAGAGAGAATTAAAAGCGACACAAGCGGGATTTTCGTCGCGATTGCGAGAGAAATACCCGTTACGTAGTAACGAATTTAAAGAACGGTGAACGAACCTGCGCGGCTAAAAACATCATCGCCGCCGGTGAATTCGGCGATGCAACAGTAATGCGTGGTAATGTTGGGCGGAATACTGCTGGATAGTGCGTCGTTTTCAAGTAGTGAAAACCGCGATAAGCGCGATACCGATATTATGTCCCTAGAATTAAATGATGAACGTGCCGATCGATGAAATAAAATAGAAGATGATCGATGAAGCGTACTTTAAAAGCTTTAAGAATTCAACCGCGAATTAATCCTCTTTATGAGAAATTATAATTTATGATCGAACGAGATATTTTTATATATGAGTTTTTCTCTTATTTATCAATTTTTCTCTTCTCTCTTTCTCCCGCACGTAAAATTCCTGATAAAGAAATTCTTGATTGAAATCAATATCTAAAAAGTTCAAGTAATTTTCACAAAAGTCTACTATATCAAAAAATTATAACAATTTTAGAAGAGTTAGTTAGACCATATATCTTAATCTTTTAATAAAGTTTGTCTAAATTAGATTTAATTATCTGAATTAATTAATATCCTCTTAATTTAAAAAAAGATAAAAGGACCTTTAATACATTATCTCTCATTGCTTTTACATAATAAATCATATCAAGTCTCGAAAGATTGATCGGGTGGCGAACAGCCGAGAGACATGACGCGAGAGCTCGCCGAGGAATCTATGTGCAACGTGCGGATGCAATAGTAGGTAATGCGTTTCTCCTTTCGCATCGTCTCACCTAAATTCGCATCTCCTCGAGACAACGATCTCCCGCAAAACGCAACCGCGTCTACTAGCTGATGCATCGTTGTATAGAATACCGGAGCGTTATTCCACCAGTCCGCTTGCCTATCCACGTTACATTTCGCCGGTGTAGCGATGCAGCCTCGCTGCACACGTCGTCTTGTTGCATCGGTAATGTGGCTGAACAAGCAGTTTTAATCCGGATGTTTCACCACGCTATACTGCTGTATCCAGCAGTTCCGCATCCGAACTACTAGCTGCGAGAGAAGAATACTCTTTTTTTTCTTACTTTTTTTTCCCCTGGTAGAATCGACTGGTTTAACGGAAACTGCTGCACTATCAGAAAGCGCTCTACTCTATTTTGACTCCACTCTTCTTTTATTAGTAATATATTTTCCTCTTTCATGAATTTTTTAAGGCGAGATCCTTCATAAAGCCGAAGACAAAATAGAGAATAATGAAAACGTGTTCCTGCGTCGCAGGAATTTTCATAACACGAAGTGGAACTGTGTTTTAACTTTCTTCGCTTTATGCTCCGAAATATTCGGAGCCTCGGCCGCTATAAGCTTCCGACAAGCAACATAAATTCGGGGTACTCCACCTCGTTGGCTCGTGCTTTCGCCACGTAGCGGTATCTTTTTAACACAACACCACGGTGCACGATTACCTCTGTATTTGTGGTTTTTTTTCCTCTTCTTTTTGGTATTTCTTGTTCGCGCGCGGAGTTAGCGTCCTCCATCCCGCGGGAATTCAGCGGGGCATTATGTCCCTTAGCTTCATAAATTTGCTCTGCAATCGGGGCGGTTTACGAACGTGATATACATACGTAAACGCAGATAGTTTACAATGAATGATTTTTCCCGAAGATTTCATGATTTGTAGTTTTCACGTTTTTTTTTTTTTTTCGAAATTTGCCGTTTCTGCTTCGACGCAGCGCCGCTGCCTCCGATAAATTCAAACTCGGCACGTGATTCCGTGTCTATAGTGATATCATGCATATTTCAGTACTACATACGAACGAACGAACGAACGAACGAACGAATATGAAAGCGAATAGATGACGTAGCTCTCGTATCCAAGTTTGAAAACGTCGAAAGAAAAAAGACTGGGCCATCGCGCTTCGAGATCCGCAAATAATATTACTTGGTTATCTAGACTTGTGCTTTTCTTTCCTCTTTTTTTTTTTATTTTCTTTTCGAGAGTCGTCCGTACTTTTTTCGGTGTATTTCCGTAGCGAAACCACGAGAAAAATTTCATTTGCGATGTACAATCCGCAACTTCATCAGCTTCGTCTCGAACGGGGTTTTCTTTTGAACTGTCGTTGTATTTCGTGTTTTATTGCTCATTTTTTCATTGCCGATATTTCCAGTATCGACATTTAGCTGTCTCATCTCACCCATGTACCTCTATCTTCCTTCCGCCGGGGAAAGCTCGGAACAGGATATATCTGTCATATTGTAATCACATGGCGCCCGCTGTGCGCGGCGCGGAGGAGAAACAAATTGATACGTGCGAAATGCAGTTTCAAACATCCTTGAAGCGCCATATGCAATTATTAGCTGGAAACTTATTTGAGAACTTTACTTATTATTACCCATATTGAATATATTGAATTTCAATAGATTTTATCGGCTTCGTTATTGGCTTTCTCCTTCCGAACGTTTGATTTCAATTAATAAGCATCGAAACTTTTTGCACTATTTTGACAAACGGTTAGATCATACTTTTAATAATGTAAATCTCATAAGAAAAATTGATAAAATACATTGTGGCGAAATTCGCTAACGAATCTCCCTCGCGCTATCGAGTTTCAAGCTTTCACGGACGTCGTAAGCATATTTCCTCTGATAAGTGCATTACGATATGTACATTTCCTCGTTTGTTCCGCGCCCATTCCCACCTGAAAGGGTCGCGGTAACAAGTCGCGATACCAAATCGCGTTCCCGCATCGCCGGTTCCGTTCGAGCGAATAATCAGGCACGAACCAAGCGGATGTCGACAAATAATATTAGCGGATCGGAGTCGCGCTGAGTGTAGCGAGGATATCTTTGTGCCGGCTTGATTTGATTTTGCGCGTAAATTGATGCGATACGAGTCCGTAACTCGGATTCGTGTGTCATCGAACCGCTCGCTGTGAGAGAGACTGCGTTTATTTCCGTACATCCAGGAAGTGGATAACAAACGGATTAATAATGCAAACTTACGGCCGCGGTCTTACGGAAAACGTAATTCCGGAATTATCCTATTGTTGCATTTTGTCTCTTGGCAGAAATATATGTAACATTATTATGCAGCCATCAAGTAAATCGCTAGCTTCGCGAAGAAACACTCCGCGATTGTTGCGTTAAGTTTTCCCGCTACGGAGGATTACCGGTGAACTTTCTTTTAGCGCGTTTCCGAGTTTGATTAAGGCAACGGAAATAACATTAACGGAGCATTGAGCGAACTCTGTTGATCTTTACTCCGGATTAACGGACTCAATTATCGCGAGTAATCGATTTACGTCTAAGTGTCATTATTAGAACTGTCAGTATTTATTTTCGCGAGTCCGTTGGCCACGATTCAAAGGATTATTACTTAGAAGCCGAACAACCCGTGAAGGAAAGTTTTCCCCCGTACAGCCCCGTACAGCGTACAGCCAGTACGTGACTTGATTTCTTTTTCTCGTGAGCGAAAAGTGACAAAAGAGATTTGTTCTAAACATATCTCGCTGTCGTTCGCTTGTGAAATGTTGGCAATTGAAAATGGCCAACTTTCATGAAGACAATTATCATAAAGTTAACTACAATAAAAATTATCTTCCGGTAGAGAGAAAACAAATATATGATCGTATATTAAAAATTATTAATCATTGACATGTAAACATACAGATATTTTAATAGCGGAACGATTATTTCGCGTGCGAGTGAAATGACTGACGATATTAATTAAGCGCGATTGACTCGTCGCTCTCGCGGCGGAATAAAAGCCGGAGAAAGTGTTGTGATGTTAAATCGCGGCTGCGTCGCCTGCCTGTCCATGAATAACTACTGAGCGACGAACGAGCGGAAGTGGAAGCGTGATTGGCCGGCGGAGCGCGCCCTGCAGTTCGGAGCGCATTCGCGAGCGAAGCGTGGGAACATTTCTGCTCCGGATGAGCCGACCTACGGTGGAGTTCAGAACAGAGGAATGCTCACCGGCAAGTTCTTCCCCCAAGTTCATGCCCCTTCTCTTTATTTTCTTTTAAGTTTCCTCGTAACGCGTCATCGTTCAGGTAGACTGTCGCCAGCTACTCTTACATTCTCGAAACTGAATTTTATGACATGTCTGTATCAATTAGGTACAATATATATATACATATATATGTTCAGATTGTAAATGAGTATGATCGATACCAATAACTCTGAGGAAAATTAAGTATTGTTCCAAATTGTAAATTTCAAATTGTCGTTTCAATTAATTGTAAAATGCAAAATGAAATTTTATTGCGAGTGCATAGCGAAGTGATATAATTGAGGGTACAGTTGTGAATATGTAGAGTTGTAATTATTTTTTTAAATTTATTACATCGATAGAAAATAATAATTATTAATTTTCGTGTGTCATCTTACTTACTGAAAAAATAAGTAACAGCTCAATATTTAACTTCACAAGTGTAGCTTCTTGTAAAAACTCATCCATAAATTATTTGAAGTTTTGATAGTAGAATCCTCTCTTTCTCTCTCCTCCTTGTTTCTCTTTTTCTCTCGGGGCTTGTCTCAACAATGTTCCAAGTCAGTGAAATAAATTTTGCAGGTAAACCACCGTAAAAAGAGATGTCGCGAATTATTGATGAGACTTGTTTCACTCGATATTGCCTCTATATATTAAAGATATATCCGGACATATATATACATATATATATGTATAATACATTACCTTCTAAAAAGAGCAAAAACTTTTATTCATCAACGTAACAGATAGAAAAGCTGTAAATATATAATATTTGAACAAACATAAATCTCAGTGAAATAAATATGACCTCAGCATTTCACGGGGCTTTTTTTTACAGCCCCGAAGCATCCATATTTGTAGACGGCGACATTTCCATCCGAGCGTTGACGCGAAACCGTTTCAATTTCGGTGCAACTCGCTGTTTCGATAAATGCAACGGCTGACTGCGATTGTAGCAACTTCGACGTTCGGTCCCAATTTGCGCACGTCAGACGATCGTAAAACGACTCTCGACGTCTCGCATGTAGGTATAAAGCGCGCGCGTCCGCGCCCGCGAAAACGAACGCGCGTCTATATTTGCATATTATTTTGACGCGCAATAAATATTTATGAGAATTCGCAGCTGTGCGCCAAGCAGACTCGTCTATCCGCGTTGCACACGCGACCGGCGTAAGATTGGCGTAATTTAGACGGGACGCGATGTCGTATCTCGAGGGTGCGGGAAACGTTCGCCACGTGTGCCCGCAGATATCAAATCCCGCGGGAATAAAAGTTACACATATGTGCCCTGTAGATAATTGCAATAATGACGAGAAACGGAGATGACGCCCAGCCACGGCGCTTCCTGCGCTATTTAACGAACAATAAATATGTATGAGGTCGTTTATGTGTATTGATCATTTCAGCCACTCGGCTGTGACCTGAAAAGGGTTAAATGTTCAACAATCGATCGTTTTGAGACGCGAATTATCGCTGATTACGTGGACGCAATATACGCAATAATCTTTTATATCTCTGCACCAAAAATTTCTTTTCATCCCTTTTCTAAATGCAAGAGGATTGAATAGCGAGTTAAGCCAAAGTAATTAAAAATTAAAAATTAATCAGAACACTTGGAGCCCATATGTGTCGTATGACTTTAAAGTGCCGAAAATATTAGCAGCAGTTTATTAAAGTGATTATATAATTGCATTAATATTCGGTTGTTGTGTAAAAGGACGTACATTTTTCGTTGCGTTAAATGGTCGCGGAGAGCAAAGAAAACGCGAGCGACTCAGAAGAATTCGCCGCTCTGTTCTCTCTATAATTTACACGCTTTCAGCTTTATCCGTTCTGCCAGGACTTTACCGGTCTGTAAGGTTCTGTCGAGTGGCAACGCAATAGACTTAAACCGATCGCGAAAGAGCTGCGAGAAGACTTCTATGGAAAGCCTCGATAATGTCCGTTCTCCGTACCTCCGCGCGCGCGCGCGCGCGCCGTACTTTTATTCGGCCTTGCTCGGGATTTAATCGAATCGGAGACGGAGAGGAGGTCTTAAACGTGCCTCCTCTCCCGTCGTTTATTCACCCGAATACCTTAAGCCGGCTGCAGAGGCGTCTCTTTACGGCGAAACGGGTACGCGCGGCGCGACGACAAGTACCTTAAATGGCGCGTTGCGCTTTTGCCCCTTTCAATGCCGTCCGTCGCAAGAATGCACGTTGCGCAATTAGCGTGTATCGCCTCTTTCGCCTCCTTTCGATCATTCGAGTAAAACGGTTCCAGCAATTCAGACATTATTCGCGCAATTGGACGTTCTCTCGCCCGACGCGCGGGATAACAGGTCGCCCTTGGGCAACAGATCCATTCTTTTTTAATGAGAAACTTATCGGAAGAGAGCTCGTGCTTTTGTCGTATAACGTTTGCGAGTAATTATGTATTTTCTACTCACAGCACAGACACGGTTTAAGTGTAGATTTTAGTGCGCGTTTTATCGCGGATTTTAGCGCAGGTTGTGATCGTTTACGATAATTTATGTTAGTGTTTTTCAAGTGAGAAAACTATTGGAATTTCTTCGATAAATTATCGTTTTCCTTTAAGTATCAAAGGTATTTTTATTTTGTGTATTTTTAATCGATCAATTATTTCCTTAAATAAATTTCCAGCAAGAGCTCTTTATTGTATTACAAAGGAATTATACGTACATGAAAATGTAATAATATTTCATAATGCTTCTTTAATCAAGTTGTTTCATCAGATTATAATATAAAGATTAATATTCTGTTTCTTCTTTTATCATGCGAAATACATATGCATTTCTTATAAAAATATTTTATTATCTATGGTCACATTACTCTACTACGGAAAGCGCTACATCACGTTATATTAAATATACGAATAATTTATAGCTATCTACTTTTAATTGATGTAAAATACGACGTTGCAGCACGCGACGAAATTACCTGACGTGGCGATCGAGCTGCATATAGGGACCGTCGCGCGATCGTGTTGCATCTCTCCGCGTGCATCGCGAATGAGGCGGTGCGGTTAGACGAATGTTCCGTTTGAGAGCGATGCACTCTATTCTTGTCCACCCAATAACCGGCCTTCCTACTATATAAGCCCCGGCAAGATATACTGGGTGCCCGCTAACATATGTCCACCGCCTACACCGGAGTAATTCTTGTCGGCGTAAATATATCGCCCGGCACGGTGCAATGTCGCGGGCGCGGCTTTCGTCTTAACGCCGCGCATACTTCATAATGCACTTCGTGTTCGACGCGCTATCAGTTGCATCGGAGATGTATAGCGAGAAATGTGCGTCTGGATGCCTTGCATATTTAATATCGGAACGAAGGCTCCATTGAAAAGACGTTTGATCATGTCCATTTGCAATATCGGGATTCTTTCTTTGCTAGTCATTTATATGTAATCTTGAAATATATCTATATATTTAATAATTATATATATAATTCAATAAATTATATGTATATATATATGCATAAAATTTGCATATATTGCATATATATATATATTTCTACAAATTGGATCTATACAATCTTATCATGTTCTCATATTTATTTAAGGCTCGCTAGTCGCATATATTTTATTCACGTAAAAAGGATATATCTCTTTATGTCATGATAGACGTGTGCTTGCATGCTCGTACGGTAGATAACGAAGTCGCTTTATGACGAAGACCATATCGAGCTTTTATCGCGCTTCATGCACATCGCTTCCTGCAATCACGCCGCCGCACTTGACCGCAGTTTGATTGTCACGTGAAAGAGTCGTAGCGTCCAGTTTCGCGATTTACACGAATCGGAAACGCGCCACGTATCGCGACTCGCGCACGATTGCACCACTTTCGATTAACCCCTAACTAGTTGCGTCGCATGGCCTATTAGCGGAAGCATAACTACAGCTTGTTCGTATCTTTGTATGACATGATGATAGTGAATGATACCGTAATTACAAACAGCAGTTTTGAAATATAGTTATATACGTATCTATAATTCATAAAAAAACATGAATACATTCACTCATTTGCTATAACTTCATTTAAAATGTTTAAAATTGTTATTTTTCGATTGCTTGTAAAAAAATTATAAAAAATCGATACATTGAATGAAGAGCTAACTACGAACTATTCTATTGTAAGAACCAATGTAACAATAAAAAAACTAAAATACTTTTACTTCTCTACAATCAGTTATAGGATACTAAAATCATATTTAAAACTATTATAAAATTTTAATGATTGAAAACATTCAAACTCATTTTCTAGAAAACTTTGTTTTTGAGTTGTCATTGTTGAACCAAATGAGCGAACAATAAAATACCTACCTTCAGCAATATTATAAATGTTGTAAATATGCTGGTATAAAAATTATATACAAGTAACGGTTGATATCAAGATTTGGCCATAATAATTTTGATTTTTTTTTTAAATCTCTTGTTAAATTGTGACCACGTTGTTGCTTGTATTATCAGTCATTATTTACTTCTATATATTTTCTGGCCATTCTCACGGACTAGGGCACAGGACGTTATATTTCAAAATACATTAACGCGATTTAGGACGACTAATTCGTTCCCGATACCATTTCCTGAAAGTTGCCTTTTTTTGGCACATGTATGCGGGGGCAGATTGGAATCGCTCGAATCGTCATGGGGGCCGATCGTTTTATCGATCGCACGCCGTTCAGACAGAATGTTGTTTCGTGCGCGCATTTTCGATGTCGGTTATCGATACACGATGCTGCTCGATAGGATGCATCGAGGTCGATTAGCGTGACTCGTTCTCCCCACGCGTTTGCACGAACGGCTCCATCGCTGGCAATTAAGTAGCAATTTAGCGCGCCTCCTCACGAGCGGCCTTTGGCGTATATGAGCCTCGATAAAGTGTATGCTACGTGAACTATGCCTTCAACTTACGCTTATCTATCGCCCGGGCGAATGCATGGTGCATCGTTGCTGCGCTGCTCGCGCTTAGATTCCGTGGCGTGCGTGCACGTCGCGTTGCGTGCCTCCGGCGCCAACGGGTTGTTGCTCCAATTTGCGTTTTTCGTTGTCGGGGAAACACACGTCGGGGAGGAGAGGGGGGGGGAGGATAAACGTTTTATCTTGGACGAGTTCTTAGGTATCACGAAAATATGCAAAAGTGTCCCAAAACTGTCGGATGTGTCCTATCAATCATCTTCAATTTGCCGGGTTCTAACAGAAACCCAATTTGTAACGTTTGTCCGCATGCAAATCTTACGAAACTGACATTGATGGAATTTTTCCTAATTAAAATTGAATTGCTAATATATTGCGATTGTGTTGGGCATATCCGGTTCTGGATAGCTTTTGAGCTGTACACTGCATATATTTATTTATTAGGGCACTGTGCCACGATGATCTTTTATAAACCAACGTTATGTATTTCGCTAAACGCTTTGCTTCACAGTTTATACCGTTTGACTATAATGTCGTCGCTTTTCGCCAAATTGAATCGCGATTCAATGCCATTTGAAGTTAAATATTCGCACTATAATTCTGTTTCCACTTTTTTCATTTTATGTTTCAGTTTTGATTACATCTTTTATAAAAATTTACGTTATTATTGCATAAATTAGATTTTAATCACGCTATACACTGAAATAAAGTTAGTAGCCAAATACAAAATGTTTTACCATAAACGGTGATTAGACTGAGTCATTAGAGCCTAATGACGGAAGTCCTCAATTTCATAATCAAATATGATCGTGACTTTTGCTTCTTATTTGTTTAATACGAAAGACAAACCGCGAATTAATGATAAGAAATACGGTAGAAATACCTAGCTTTCGTTACGCCCTAATCTTACGGTTCTTATGTAACACGAAACACGCGTTAGGGTGGTCCGACTAATTCTACGTTGAGCATGATTACATATACGACGACTAACACAATATACAATTAACGTGTGTCGCGCATATTACGTATCGCACCGTGGTACCATACCTGAACCATGCATTATGAACCTGCTTATTCGCCGCATTCTGCTCGAATAGAGTCCCCGTGCCTGCCTCAACGGCCGCACTGTACTATAGTTTCTGCGTACGTAGCGACGGTGCCCCTTTTCTTTTTTCCTAAGCTTCCACCGCGATATAACCATCGGCCGTGGTATAAATATTCATGGCTCTAGCACTATTCCTCATCACCCACCTAGTTCTCTCAATTTCTTCTGCTTTCTACATTCCACAAGGTGCCACGGAACTTCCAATTAAACCTACTTCTATCTGATAATGGAATAAACTTACATTAATCTTTAGAATATGTTGTTTCTAAATGACAAGACGGACTGCAATGTGAGAGCAAACCGTACTTACTTAATTGCTTGTATTTCTTTCACTTCTCAGATCTTGGATCGCTATTTATTAAAAGACGATCAAAAATGTAAGTTCATTTTATTTTTACCTGCAAAATTACACCTTGCAATTGTGAAACGTACTGTATATTTGCTCTTGGTATTATCTGCGTCTGTATCCTCCTCTGCTCCGATTTTGCCCTGATCTCATTTCACTACAATGACCCATGTACATGGCCGTAGGGGCTTATGAGAGAAACAGAGACAGAGAGAAACTAGGAAGAGAACACATATGAAGAAAGAAGAGAGAGTGAGAGAAAGAGAGAGAGAGAGAGAGAGAGAGACGGTAATTGCCTAGTTGTCACTAGACGCAAAATAAATTTCCTCGCCGCTAAATTTATTTGAACATGGTCACCCATCTTTCCACGTTGCGCGCATTTGCAGTAAAAGGGACGATTAGCCTTGCTTATGCCTGGGAAAGGGCAGAATTCCTCTTTATTCGCGAAATTTCGTTTCTCCGCGCCACTCGGTACATAGCTGGCTGCCGCGGAATGTATTACGGCCGCTCGTGATATTTCGCGACTGCTCTGCTTTATCCTCGTTTTATTTATTCGCTGTTTCCGCGTGCGTCCATCCGGAATTACCCTCGCTTATTTGGAGAAAGGGTCTTGCTGACAATATTGCTCTGCATCAGTCCTTGCTTACGCACGTTTATCACAAAATATGACGAATGGATATCATTTCGCATCGTTAATCGGTTTATATGTTACGTGATTAATTAAAAATGAATGTGAATTTTGTGGGAAATTCACAGAATACGATTAATTTTCAAAAATATTTTTACTTTAAATTATTTAACAGTGAGATAAAGGATTACGTATCTTATCAGTTGCTCCGCGAAATTGATTCGAAATTTATGACAGCGAGAGATTATCTATCGCCGGGATTATCTATCTGTGCCAATCTACGTGACAACTGTTAGGAATTGTGCGGCGACATCTCGTCTGGAACTAAAAGGTTTCAGTACCGTTTGTATTGTCATATCGCCAGTCACGGATCGTTGATTCTTCCGGTCCGACTTTCACCGTTAAGGCTCATCCTGAATGTTCCGTCGTGCGAGACAGATTGCTCTAATGTTCATTGTTCTCGACCAGAAAAAAATCGAACAGGTCGATTAAGAGCCACGGCCTGATCGCGCATTACAGGATCATTACTTTGTCATTTGACGATAGGATTGTACGCGAAACAGTATTCGATTTCTAAATTGGTATGCAAAGTCGATTCAATTTGTCATGCTGAAATAATTGATTATATAAATTGATAGCATTACTCGATTTCTGAATAAATCAATATCGAAATCAGATGACTGTATCCTATAAATACGGAGATAGGAGAAGAAATCTGTCGAGAATTAAAAATAAAAGTCTGGCATTTTCTTAGATATCATGGATACGATATCTAAGACACCGAATGTCAGTTCAATTTTTCGTTCTATCGCTTTAGAGGTAATTTTTAAGTTACATTTTTATTGATTTAACTTGATTATTTTATTTTTGTACAATCAACTCTAATTCTACTAAATTTGAAATTCATTCAATTTATTTTGCTTAACAATAGCCGCGGAGCAATCGAACGCGGAAAATGCAAAATGCGCCAACAATTGAAGCATATCCAATCGAATCCGATAAGCTTCACGAAACGAACGGCTGATTCTTGTAACACATCAAAGTTTAAGATAAGAAAGTTTGTCTGTCTCTATTCCTACAGAGGATCTCCTACAGAAATCAAAACAATCTAACGATTCCATCAAACTTCGTCCGACTTGGCACTTAATCACGATCGTGTCAACTATCACATTTGAAACTTGAGTAACTTCAGCCTTGTTTACGTGGTCTATGATATAGTAGGTAAAGTTAGTTGTGTGCTCAGAGGTGAGAAAGTGGCACTTTAAAACGAAAGGAGATACGATCATAAAATATATACATTTTTATAAATCTAAAATTAATATAGAACTGGCTGAACTTTACTGGTTTAAAACCAGTACTTGTTTCTAATATTATAAATATATTATCCTTGCGCTGCAATTAGCATTTCTGGAATTAAAGCGAAAACGTCACGTGCGTTTACGATGCGCAACGCACCAACATTGTTAAACGCACCTAAAAAGGAAATTAGCGCTAGAGAAAAAGGAAGTACGCGGAAAGAAAGGGGTTGAAAATTGTTGGGTGTACCGGAGACACTCGCCTTGGTTGCCGCCTAATGCAACCGTAACGCAATAATTATGCGGTCGAGAGCGCACTAATTAACGTAGAAGGCGAAAAAATTAAGAGCGTTTAGCTTTGGCGTCGTTAGCTTGCCTTGCCCTCCCCGCAGCCCCTCGCACATCCTCGAGCTTTCTGTCGCCCCTCTTCGTGAAATCGCTCCGTTTTTTTTCTGTTGTACTTACTCTTAGATTAAAATCGCGCATGGCCGTAAGGTGTTCTCAGCTGGCTGCCGATGATATCGAGTTAACGACGCGATTTATGGTAACGTTCGGGTCGGGCGCGGAATAACGAAGAAAGGAATGCGGAAACAGAGATTAAGTTGATATTTATTAGGCAAAATTGCATTATATGCTGATTATAGCTCTCGATGCAATTCTTTCTACAAGTACAAACTCCGTTAAGTGAATAATTTTGTTCTTACTTTCTTTAAGACGAAAGTTATTCTTCTGTTACTTTTTAACTGAATATTATAAAGTTGAAAGTATTGAGAGAAAATCTATATGAACGATATATTTTGGTTGAAAACTTGGAAACTTCGTAATGAAAGGGACGTAGTTGGTTCGTATATAAATTTCGTTAAGCGGTCGGATTGCCGACGTGACACGTCGCGCGAGGTGCAACAAAGTTTCTCTGGGATTTCGCGCGACGGCTCGCTGCAATTCGAATCTCGTGACAACAGGACAGGCCACCCCGTATGTATTTACGTCTACGTCATAAATCCCAACGTTGCGCACCGGCAAAGAGGTAATCCGGAAAGCGCCGCGAAATCATTCGACGACACCCGTGCTACATTGCATCTCGCGAGATTTCCTTCCGCTCTTCGCGAGGGGAGGGGGGGGGCCCGGTTCTCTCGACTCCCCCTGCAGGAACTATCATTCGTCTGTGCAGAACTCCTGACAGGGCCGAGGAGGATGCGCGATGCGCTTGGCATTTCGCAATTTCCTTCCGCGCGGAAGGAAGGAGGATGCACCGAGCGCGGTCGTCTGCAGGGAGAGACGAAGCGCGCGTCGTTTCGGCGGTGTTGGCGGTGAAACAAAATTTCGGAATGGGTTTCTCGGTAATTAGTTCCGCGAGACAACTACTTGCCCGACCTCCTGAAGAGACTCACGCCATCGGGGGTAAATTAGATGCAATATAAACCTGGCGGAATTCCCTGACTGGGAGAGAAAACGCCCACTGAAAATTGCAAATCAGATGCGAATGCAGCGCGAAGGATAGACGCGGAATAAGATAAAAATAAATACTCTCCACGGACAATGGGAAATTAAGAGGTACGTCGGTCCGCGCGCGCGCGAGAGCCTCGTCTGATGTTATATTTAATTCAGGTACCTCGTTACACGAAAACGCGGAGATACTACAACGGGTCGCGCCGTAATTCGTATTTACGATGTCGAGCTGGTCGGGCCCTTCGAGAGAAGTGCGATCGATCGGAGTACACGGAGAAGAAAAGCGGAGAATGTCGGTGACTCGGTCGTTTCCGCCAATATATCGACTGCTGTCGTGCCCTTTCCATTTATTTTACTTCGGTAAATTCGATAGCCGGAATGAATCATCATAGCGATACCCTTAACAATTGCAATTATTCCTAGCGGATTTTGT
Organism: Tetramorium simillimum; assembly: GCA_011636635.1. Taxonomy (NCBI): domain Eukaryota; kingdom Metazoa; phylum Arthropoda; class Insecta; order Hymenoptera; family Formicidae; genus Tetramorium; species Tetramorium simillimum. The sequence continues at coordinate 97,245 of VBVQ01000027.1, read as the reverse complement.
TGTATTAAACTAGAATCAATATATTATTTCTTACACATATAATCTACTCATTAATCATCGCAATCTTTGAAATATCTTCTTAATTAAACGCGTCTAATCTGTTACAACCTCTAAAGATTCTTCTCGCCAAACTAATTTTCAATTGGACTCTCAATGCGACAGTTAGCAAACTGCTTTATGAAGAAAAGTAGCTGAAACTTCGTCATTTCCCAAATGAGTCCGGCTAAAGGGATCGTCAAAGCGGTAGTGGTGCCCATTTTGAAATTGGGCACTAGGGAGTCGTATGCGATGGCAAACTCCCGTAATTCCGAACCTGACAATAACATTCGTTTCTAGGGAGGCAGTAACACAAATTATTAGTCCATCATGAAACACAGCTGAGTCGTTACTCATTATCTATCGTGGGGGATAAGATGAAATCTAGGATATCGGAATTGTCTTGGGATATACATTAAATCTGTTTTGTTCGTTCAATAGTCACTGTTTTATACAATTATTCTACCTTTACGCTTAAATATTTACGTGTTACAATTAAGGTATTATTATATCAAACAATGAAAAATTGCAAGTTTCCAACAAATAATTTCTTTTAATTTTATTTCAATGATTTTATTTATTTTATTTTCTATTGCACTTTATTACTCTTATATTTTATTTTAATTTATTTATGCTTGTATCTTAGACCTTCATAATTGGGAAATAATATTTCTGTAGTATGATTTTATCACTCGATTTACATGTGTTGATTTCATTCTGTGGGATGTTGCTCAATTCATTCGCGACTTTATCGCTTCCATTCAACCTCGGCTGCTTTATTCCCTCTTTCGTCAGCACAAGTGTTTATTCGTGGAAGTTCATCAATACGAATGAAACCGTAGAACGAGCGAGTAATTTCTCTCCGCGGTTCGCGGTTCGTTGCGAGTTTCGTTTCCATCATGTTACGCTCACTCCAAGTTTATTAACGCAGCTAATGTAGATAGAATTACACTTCTCAATTACAAATCACACGCTACGGAAATAATTTAATAACAAAAAACAGATTACTCAGGTAAAAATTATTGAAGTGAAATACGTAGGAAATTCTATAAAAAATAAAGCCCACAATACTTGTAATAATTTACATATTAGCGAAACAGAATATTCTTTCCAAAGCAACGAATGTACCTCGCGGACAATAATTCTCATGCATTTTAAGAAGTTCCTTACTTTCGAAGTTTACGAGGAATATTAAAAAATAAGTCAATAAAGTCCCACGGTGTACGACGGGGCAACAATAATACTCCGTCTAGCAAAGACAAAGTTTCGCGGATGTTACCGTCTTAAATCTCCACCAAGTTGAAAATCACCGACAAAGATTCCCGTACGTAGCTCCACGGGACGCGAAGAAAGAAAGAATGGAAAAACGACTATAGATCTCCCTTATGAGTTCTGCTGTCGCGGTACATAAATCAGAAGCGTCGACTCGCGACCCCGCAAGAATTTATCGAGTCTAAACGCCCACGTAATGCAATCTCCTCGCTGCTTTTGTCGTCGAGACATAAATATACTAGAATAGTAAAACGTTCAATTTTTTTTAATCCGCATCCCGCGCACGTTCCTTAATCCGCTAATCCGTTGATTGGATTCGTAATGAAAAAACAGCGAGCACGTCTCCATCTCGGTTTGTTGGACAAGTAAGGAAGATTTCTCTCGAAGTTGTAACAATTTGTTCGTACCTCTGCATTTGATTCTCGACATTTATGTATCGCGACGTAAAATATCCATGGGAAAAACTCTTTGTTCTTTTGCTAAATATTAATGAAAAGAATCTCGGAGTCAGACGGCAGCGTTTAGCGCTGAATGCGACGCTCAACCGAGCGTGCGTGTATGTGAATGCGGAGCAATGAAACAAATGAAATTGTTTAACCGTTTCGTTACGTGCTATCGTCGTGCATCGCGCTAAATGTGAAAGCGTATTCAATCGAGAGCGCGAGCAGAAATTGAAATGGCGAACGTTTAATCGCTCGCTCGCAGTGGAGCACGCGAATTTATTCAGATTGGGGCATTGCTATGCAAAAATAGTCTAAATCGCATAATCAAAGTTAAACTCCGCAACAGAGTTACGAACTGCTAAATCCCTTAACGTGGCCCGTCGAAATAACGCCGAAGTAGCGCCGCTGAATCGACGCGCGTCGGAAATAAATTCGCAAGAATGGCACTAGAATTAATAAACGTATTAAATGTCTGCTGTGTCTGCTGTGTCTGAATAATTAATCAGAACTCTTTCGCGAAGCACAGCGGGGCCACCCTTCGAGTCTCGGACCTTCCGTGAGCGTTTTACACGCTCACCGGATTACTTGTCACTGCACGTTGTCGTGTATGCCGATCGTATCTTGCGGCGGATATTTTAAAACCGGAAGGGGTCACGTACGAAATGAAAAGTGGACATTTTTTCCATTGGGCGCGCGCGCGCGCGCGCACACACGCGGGAGGGTTGATTTCTAATGCCGTGACGCGGTGAAGGGCGCTCTCGCGATAGATCTCCCTTTACGGCCGTAGAGCAACGTCACACTGCATAAATCAATGGTAACGCGGTTGAACACGGCGTGGATTTATCGAGCGCGTCTTTCCCCGCGCGTAATGATAAATTATGACGATCGAATGACGGTGGGTCTCGAGGCGACAAGAGGGGTGACGATATGCGCGCGTGTGTGCACACAGGGTGACGTGTAATGCGGGGTGGCCGCGCCGTTTTCGGGGTGAGTATCGACGGCGAGTGGCGCACGCTATTATTATATGCTCGTCGTCGTTTGCTCGCCAGCCGCCAATACGGACTTTCCGTATAATGGCGTCATCCCCGAGGCGAATAACGAGGGTCTCTCATGCATACGGTGCTGCGTAAACATAAGCTTGCGAGGACAGTACCACTATGATAATGCAGCTTTCTGGAGCGAATGTTGATACGCACACTGGTGCAACTGCCACGAAGTCAAGTGAATTAAACTGGATTTGCAGGGGAATTTATTTTATCTCGATCTTCAGCTTACAAAATCGGGTGTCGTCGTCCCGATTGTTAAATGTTTAACTCTTTCTTAATTAAATAGAGATAAAGAACGACGTAAAAATGTCTAATTAATTATCTTCCGAGCATCGATAAAGAATTATTTTTCTCCTTGTAATCTTCCAACCGGTAATCAGACAATTTTCATTTAATTAGAAAGAGAAACTCTCTAATCGTAACACATAAATTAACGTGAGCGTGGGTGGCACGACGGTTTATCTATAGTGCACGAGTTGTTTTAGCACGAGTTACTGGCACAGACTGACTTTTACACGGCATCAGATGCGAGTTAATTACATTAATTAACACATTGACATGTACCTTACAACTTTACCATTATACTCGCTCCGACAGCGTGAAAGCCACACTTGCATTATACATTCAACGAGGGCTGCCAGTAAATTAGTGGTCTTACGTTAATGCACTAATCACGAAAGGTTAATGAGATCACATATAAATCTACGTTGTACTGTTGCATAATCCGTATACCTTTCAAAGCAACAAAGGGAGGAAAAGCCGCTTAAGATGATGGCTAACTGATTGGCGAGCAGAAAGTCGTTTTAACCGCGCCGAGTCTAATTTTTTCTTCTTATTATTTTATTATTGGCTCTTTTTACATTAGGCGCACATTAATATCTGAGGTTTTAATAGTTTCGCCGATGAAAATCCAATATCCGATCGACTGACGTATCGAGTTGAAAAGTTTCGGTATGGGACCGAATGTCGAAGAGCGCCGAGCGGTTCGATAACCGTTTCCGATGGTTTCTCATGAGAACGTTTCGTGTAATGTGTCAATTTCAGATACGTCCACGGCAAACACACGCTCGGTGAAGAACCACTCGCGAAAATGAGCGCGGCCGTAGAAAACGGCATGGACCCCTCGAAGCCGCGCGGCGGCGTTTTCTCGAGGGCGTTCGCCAAGCGTGCGCAGCCCTACGAGGAAGGTGAGTCCGACGACAGCTTCTGGTCACTCTCGGGCAGGTTGTGGTGTGTTATACGCGGGGATTCCCCTCCTCCCCCCTCCCTCTGGTGCTTGGGAAGATAAACATCGCGCTAGGTTTCAAGCCTGGGTGTCCGCCATGCGAAGCCTTCCGCCGGAAATTCAAGGCACTTACGGGCTTATCTTGAAAATGACGTCAATCAAAGTCGCGAGCAAAACACACACGGTGTTCCGCGTACCGACGTATCATATAATTATTAATTACGTTGTAGATTTTTATTCATTTAAGTATATATCGCGTATGCGATTGTCGTTTTCAGCACGATGCTCCGTCTTTGTAATTTGATCTTGAGCCGTATATATAGATTGACGGTAACAAGCTGCGACACTTCATATATACATACATATATAATGCATCATATCCTGTTATGACTTTTATTGCCATGTATCGCTCATGTCTACTTCGGTCTGCACTGCATATACATTATCGCGACAAGCTCGATATGTTTCCAGCGGGTAATAAACCATAAAGAATCTCGCTTTCACTGAATAGACACTGCAGCATTGGCGCAAACCATACATCAGGTTATTCCTTATTGCACTCTGCTTCGACCTCGATCTATCTCCGATTGAGACAGTATATCGACAGAAAAGAAGAAGAAGAAGTAGAAAATCCTCTGTGCTTGTAAGAGCTTTGAGCTTTCTTTTCAATTTACGGTAGCGATGATAATGTAATAATGTAACGTACGTTTCACGTTATCTATTTCTTCTCCCCTAATATTTGGACAGATTCGTACTTTATGCAAAATGAATGCTCTTCCGTTTTGCGAGTGTGCGCGGCGGAATAGTCTACATTTATAAAGGATCACCTTGGCGGCTCTCGGGACTCCGGGCAGGTGCGCCGATTCCTCCGTAACTCGAAGCTTCATACTGCCGTAGAATTCTGCTCTAATTGGAGAGAGAGAATATTTGCCCCGCTTACACTTCGCTTGTAATTCAAAACATCGCTAATCCATTAATCCTGTTTCCAGCGCGCCGTGTACGCGCCGCTGTACGGAAGTCATACCGGTAAACTATGCGCTCTGCCGGATATATATATATTAAGCACAAGGTAATTCTGGGTACCTGTGTCTCGAGGATTACGAGGAACTCGTTGCGATACGTCGGCATTAAGATGCGCATCGCGCAATGGGAATACGTTCCCGTCGCGTTGAACGCTGTTGCGTGAAAATTTTCGCCGGCTATTAACGGCCCGGGAATATTTCTGGGCGTAGCCGCAACGACGTAAAGAAAAATTTTAATTTTACAGCGAGAGGGACGGATTCGTCCGAGACGTGCCGCGGATTGTCAATTCCAACGTTCGTTAATTCTCCGCCGAGATTTATGCTACTCCATGCTCCCGCGATTTAACTTTCATTGCTTGTCAGACCAGTCATTCATTTTCCTCGACGTCGAGAAAGTTAGAATTACAAGATGTGATAGATAGCGGATCCGAAAGGTCGTAACACGTCTCGCACACGTACGTCTCGGTTGTCCCGGAAGTCGGAATGATACGTGTCGCGGTTATGATTTGCGACCGCCGCGCTGCATTTTAAACGCGCGCGCGCCCGAAACGAAATCTTGGCGTAATGCATTATGTAAATATGACAGTGTAACCGCGCTTTATTTCCATCCGATATCCAGCCGGCGTATTCGCGACGTACTCCGATTCCTTCGTTATAATTACGGGATCCGGGAAACATCGAGCCAACGTCTCGCCCCGTCATAAAGCACCCAGCGCCGCAAACGCGAGCACTATCGAGTATCGCTTTATCTGCCGCCGAACGCCATGAAGGGGCTCCTGTTTCGCATTAGCCGGCCGCACGGCCTCGCGAGTTCCCAGTCGGTGTAAAAGCTCATAAAGAATCTCGCTTCCGACACGCGGGCGGCGCATAATATCGGTGCGCGCCGTATATCAGTGCGGTACCGCAAGCACAGCTCCCCCCCCCCCTGCTGCGCCGAGGAAACGACGGAGGCGTATCTACTTCTCTCCGTGTTTGCAGTAGACCTATATACCCCCGACCTGGAAGGGCCATCCAGGACCCACATGAGCTCGCCCGTGCACTTTGACGCGTATCTACACCGCTGCAAATCCGAGGCTATAGGTGCGCCGAGGCAGAGACGCTGCAACACGGCCGACTCGTCGTATCGACATCGCGCGGAATATTTCAACGCGGTCGCCTACTTTCGCGAGAGCACGTTTTCGCCTCGCGTTGCACGCGAGATTTATCGTTTCGGTGGCTCGTGTCGACGAGCTGATTCATTCCGCGCTCGGCCCGGCATCGCGAGCGCGCCGTAAATGCGAGTTTGGAAAATTTATGAAATGGATCGAGTCAGTTTGACACCACTTTATGATTTAATGATTCGATGACGTGACTATTCGAAACTTCTGCAATCTGATGATCTAGCGCGCAAGATATTCCTTTCACGAGAGCTGATTTTTTTTTAACTATCGGTTATTAAATATTTTAAATATATAAAATTTATTAAAACCATATTTTAATATATTTAATACTTAACATATTATGCGTCCTTCTTGATAGAGAAAATAATTAATTTCTCTAACTTGGTTCGCGCGAAAACAGCGTTTGTAAAAATTTTACGTGAATTATTTTTTTACATGAAATTACCTTGCAAAAAGCGTGCTACGAACGATTATGGTTAACCTTTAATGCGGAAGTATGCAGCTGCGTTTAATCGAGAATCTCCGACACGAAGCACTACCGAGTTTCCTTCTTTTAGTTAGGGTAGTAACGATCGCGCGAGATTATTCGGTAAGGACGCTCGACGTTTCTGATGTGAGAGTGCTTCCTGCTGTGTTTGAAGAACCGCTACAATCTCGAGATCAGACTTCCGCGAAGGAAAGGGGTCTTTGCCAATCTACCCGTTCGAGCATGTTTTTTTTCTGCTCATCTACTCATCAATCGGCTTAAGGATGACAGACAGAAATCTGAGCTGATAGTAATTGTAAGCCATTTTCATCGATATCGAAATGATTATCAATCCTGCATTTTTTTATTTAATTAAAAAATATAGTATCAAGATCACTAAATCTTTTTGTCTTTTAATTCGTGGATACGTTTTACATTGTGATATAAATAATTTTATTAATATTTGAAAAATTAATTTAAAAAAAAAAGATAAATAGACAAAGATCCCATATAACGACACAGCTGATAAGTTATCTCATTTTTTGTTTACTCTAAAAATATTTTCACCGTTGTAAAGTACAGTTTCTCACTTCGTGGGCGAAAAGCAATTTTACGACTAGTCGTTTCTCGAGATCTGGCGATAATACGTTTCGTTCTCCAAGGGTTTTGCAGAGCGCCCGAGGAAGACGTTCGGCGATCTAGGATTCGTATCTTATCGACAAGAGAGACCTTTGTCTTCAACACAAACAACGACTTGTGTCGATAAAACATGTTCCTCTGGCCCAAGTTTCCCTCCGGCACAAACGGCCGTTTAATTGCGTTTAATTACAACTCCGGCGAAACAAATAATACTTTAATCGCGTCAGGTTTGTTCTCGATGTCACCTCCGTCGCGATACGCGATTACGCGGCAAAACAAGCAAGCCGATTTCGTGCTCGTGTTGAAACTTCGAAGTTTCGCTGGCGCGTTCACACGAAAAATCGTGCGCGAGATTAAAACGGGATTAACGGTAAACGTCATTAAATTATTATCAAGTAGCAGCAGAACGCGGCAGTGCAAAACGTGCCGCTAATGCAATTATACGCTCTCGCGTAGCCCTGAACGATTGGCTTTGGACGATTTAATATTTTCCGATGAATTCGCGAGATTTTAAATTGGATCGCGATTTGCGGCCCGTATTGCTCAATGTAGCGTTAATCGCGCCAATTTGAAAATCTGTCTCCGCGTCGCCGCCGTAAAACTCGCTTAAAGTCAAAATGCATTTTTAACGAGACTATAATGTACACCTCCGTCGTGCGGTCTCCGGATTCACCTCGAATTTTGCCACATCAAAGCCGACATCGCATCGCCGACTACGTATGTATCTCGCTAAATTTGCGTTTAAGCTCGCATGGAGAGAGTTCCGGAATGTATTATCCGGTATTATATAATTTTACCGCTTCTCTCATTCCCCCTTCCTCCCTTCTCTCTCTCTCTCTTTCTCTCTCTCTCTCTCTGCAGAGAAGGCCGATCGTTTATCAGGATACATTTTGTATTACGCTCTCCTTTGACGATGGCTGTTATATAAAAGCAACAAAAACTTTGGAAACATAAAATTCTTCTATCAATTCTGTTAAGCTTATAAGACTAGCGGCCGCGCTACGCAACTCGTAAGCTTAAGCTTCTAATTTCATACAGGTTTGAAAGTACACAAAATGGGCGAGAGTACAGGATCACGTGTATCCCGTCTTTTAAAAGCCGTTTCAAAGCACGTAGCTTCTGCGCGATACCGGAGGCGCGTGTCTATCCCGAGCTTACTCGGGTACCTTTGCGAAACGAGCTTCTCTCACGAACTTGTCGATAACAGTTTGGCAACCCCTGGGCCTTTCCACCTTCGCGCCACGATCACCGACTACCACGGGAATTCAATTATCCCGCCGTTCGAACCACCCCGGCCGGGTGAAGATAATACGAGACGAACGAGCCATCGGGAGACCGGCCATCTTGGCCGATGGTGAGTTCGGGCTCGGGAATTCTCTGACTCCCCGCATGTCTCGGATGAAAGGCTTAGCGCGATCCGATGGCGCACATACCCGCTGAGTACCCTTCACGTGCCAACTATTTGCCGCAAAGCTGGGGCCACTTACCGCCGAATCGCCAATCGTTACAAGTTCCGAATGAGTCGTGAAACACTGCAGTAATACCGGTAATACCAGTGTGAAGAGCATCTCTTTCTCTCGGATATGAACATACTTTAGACATTTCCGTAAACTAACAAACATGTATAATACTATTTGTATAATTTGCTGTTGCAACGTATGATGCGTTTATAATTGATTCTTTTTTTCTTTTCATTGCAGCTCTGAAGACTTTGAATCGTTTGAACAAGGAAGGCGAGGCGCTTGCCCTTCAAGATGATCTCACAACGCACCCCACCTTGGCCTTGATGCGGCGCATCCTTGCAGATGCACAGGTAAGACCTATAAATTTCTTAAACGTGCTTCGCGATATAAATCTGAACAATATTTAACTTATTCGACTTGCAGTCGAAAATACAGTCAAGTGACGCGTAATCTGATAGCGCTAGATCTTTAATAGGAAGATAGAGCTCGGCATAGTTAAAACACGCCATTATAAATCGTCTCACGCGAACTCCATGCCCAAATAGCCCCTACGCCAGAAGTTAATTATCGAACAGATAAAGGGCTCCGCGTATAATCCCATTAATATCGAAATGCATTGTCTACGTATTATATATTGGCAAACTGCGATCGCGAATTCTGACGATATATTCTTAATTTCTCAAAGCATTTCTTCAAGTGATAAAATTGCGCGATAAGACTGATGTCGTTAAATATCACAATTAGTTCAATTATAATAAAATCGCTCTTTTTTTCTTGAGAAGATTAATTTTACTTAGGCGTTCTTTCTTCTATAGGACTAACTTTTCACGACGCGGTAAATGGAGATAAATCGATAGGCGTAAAAAAAAACGATTTCTATGACCATAGAAAACTGACTGTGTTCATTTATTCAAATTGAAAACCGACCGAAAATGTTCCCTCATTGTCGATAGTGAGCAGCCCTCTCGAGGCGAGAGGCGCCCGTCGATTTTCAAGAAAGCAGGGAATCGAGAATTCGATGGGGTTAATTGTCAGAGCGACGGAGGGGTTGCCCTATTGATAGTGAATTCCTTTGTCCACCGCCAACCATTGTTACCTATGCACGCGCGACCCCCGGCTGAGATTTGCCGACATTTCCCTACGGCTACGACTCGATGTTTATTACGAAGAGAGATGTTGGATGTCGTCGGGGAGAGAGTTGTTCGCGCTCGTTAGACGAAAAAAAGGGGCCAGTGGTAACTCGCGCGACAGTTTTATCGGTGCAAGTAAAGTAACAAAATAAGGGTTGGAGTGAAAAAAGTGTCCTTTGCGTGATTCGGGTGTTTCGTATGACTCGTGTTAGATATGAGACTGTTTCGTGTAACATGTTTTATATCTCGTTACGATCAATACAGCCGCTCACGTGAAATCCTTGTAAGAAGTTTCTCGTATTTAAAAATATCTTCTGTTCAAATGGAATAAAAACAGAAAGGGAACGATCTTTCGACAAAATAATTACTAAGTAAAAGGATGAGGCTGGCAGTTCTTTGAATTTAATAATTTCGTAATATCGGCTAATAATTAACTTATATCAATAGCAGACCTTTTTGCTTGCGCAGCTAATAATTAAACGAAAACCACTCCCGGCAAAGTACGCTCCTCTAGATAGTCATAACGAGGGAAGATTAAGTCAAAAACCGGGTATTGTTTCCCGTCTAAAATTGGAAGTTCAAAGTCGCGCGTCAGAAGCACGTAAATTAATCTGCTAAAATCGGGGATGTCGTCTGCGGATACTTGAGTAGGTTTAAGGACGGATGCAAGGGGCAAAACCTTTCTGTAATACCTTCGCCGACGGAGCGAGCATCGAGGAGTTGCTGTTTTGTTACTGCTTTCCACTTTAGTCTCTGTGATGAAATGCGTAAATTTGTGTGCGTGCATCAAATCTTATATGTATACTATGAGAATAGAACCGCGAAAATTAAAGACCTGAGAATAAAGAAATCATCTGCAAATGTTCAAGTAGGCTCAAACAATTGGTTTTTCATTTAAAAGATGCATAAATTTTATTTATATTTTAATATCGTTAATTGTTAAAGTTAATGTTGCGAAAGTTATACATTGAACCATATAAGTTATACATTCAATTGAACTGATCCACGGATTAATTAATTAATTTAAACCATACATATCGAAACTTTGTATCTTGCGTTAATTAAATTTGTGAATGCCTATATAAAACAAACGGTGTATCCATCGTTAATATCTCGCTGTCTCACAACAATCGCAGTGTCGCTTTTAATAAAAAAAATTCACCCGCTACGGAAACATATTACCCGATATTGATCACACTGCACGCGCGTATAAAAGGCGAACGGGAATGACCGAACTTTCATTTTAGCGTGTCATTCATTTGGAGCGTAACGCGCGTCGAAAGCACTCGCTGTTAAAAGAGCCGTCAGACTTGTTAATGTTTGATATCATGATTTTCACAGGGCGGATAGATTAATGTTGGCGCTCGGCTAATTTCGCGGCGTATTACTGACGATACGATGGTAAATTGCAGAACGTTTTATGCAACATAACGCAAGGGATGCAATTACATCATAAACACAGAATAGTGTATATAACCCATTGAGGCTTCAATTGTTATCGCGTTATTATTGAACTCTTGTTTTGCGGTGTGTATGTGCGGTATGCGTGTGTCCATTAATTCAACATCACAGGCGTGAAACACGTAGGGCATTCCGTCAGGGCAGCGCGTCGGACGAAGGAGTCGCGCGTCACAGAATTTTGCTACGCAAAATTTTTCGGGCGTTTCAAATCTCCATAAGCAGATCCGGTGTTCTATATTCCCGGCAGGAAGACCGCGCGGAAGAGACGCGCGATTCGGATTATAGCTAAATCACACGCGACACGTCGCGCATAAACACGTTATTCGACAAATAGCATTCGGACGTGGCGGACGTGGCAATTTCGGGATTAATGCAATCAAACTGATGGCCCGCAGTTTGCTGACAATGGACACGCGCACGGTTGAAATTAAAGTTGGGCCGCGCTTGCGTTCCGCAATTATAACGTCGTAAAAATCGCGGCGGTAATTCATATCCGGTGAGGTGATGTAATGTGAGGTCGAGAACATTATTATGTCATGGATTAGCGGAAGAATTCCCTATAACATGACCGAATATCACGTATTAATTATCTTTACGTTAATTACGGATCGTATAACGCTCTCGGAAGTGTAACCCAGATGTATAATTATCATTAATTTAGATGCACGTTATAATTATCGAAATATATAATTGGAAAACGATACGAAATAATAGGATGAACAGACACATTGAGAAATAATCTTCTTGCAGAATATATTTCTCATTTATACGGTATATAATTTTGAATCCCGCAACATTATTATTCGGAAAATCGAGATTTTGCCTAACTCGTCGTCGCCATTGAACGATCAAACGTCAGCGATCTCGTCTACCTATTTCATACATTGAAAAATGTATAAAACGCAGGGTCGTTCTTTGCTGCTTCAGCGCAAACAGCCCTTAAAGCACGCGTTACCAGGCGCTTTTGAGTCAGGCATCAGGAAAAGTCGCGCTTTCAATCGCGTCCCCGTTTCCAAAAGATGATCAATCGGCCGCCGAGCAATATCCGGCGGAAGGAGAATTTCCACTCGACGTTTCAAGGCGAAATCGCCCCATTATACCCGCATTTGAATTTCGATCTCCTGCGCGTATCTACGCGACAGAAATGGAGACCCACAGGGAGAAAGAGAGAGATAGAGAGAACGGGTTACGAAAGGCATACCCGAGGGGGAAAGAGGAAGCTGTCGTGCGCGCCGGTCGCAGGACACATAGAAAAGGAGAAACGTGACGAGGCATATGAATCGGGCATAATGTCGCCTTAGCGTACACCGCGGAACGGATACGCGCTGACAGAGCTGGATAACAAAGTTTCCCAGCTGCTGGATACGATCGATACGAGCGATACCACAAAGTTCAAATGCTTCGCTCGCTACGACAAGGAACATTGCCGAGAACCTCGCGGGGGTAGCAACGGTAAACAGAAGTTTATGAAAGCGTTACGGCTTCCTGAACTAGCGCGACCAATTTTTCTTTCTGCTTTTTTTTTTCATTTCCAATATGAGATATATCGAGCTCGCGCAGTAGCGTTCTATTATTACCAGCTTAAACAAGATGAAATACCGAAAGGTACACATCGAGATATCGGCGCTTCGGGAGCCTCGCGAAAGTCATCAGAGTTGCGCCCGATGTCGGGTGGTAGGTAGCACAGCCAAGCGCATCGCATCGATTGGAGAAAAATTGGAAAAAAGAAGCGAGCGCGGAAAAAAAAATAGGAAGAGACAGGGATGAAGAGAGGGAAAGTATGCGCGTGCAGTCAGCGACGTCGAGAGTAATAAGGACATTCCCGAGAGACGACCTTGCGTACGTGGCGTGGTTGTCCTCGCTGATAGAACAAAAAAGTGATGCTCGTATAATAAGAGCGTGTCTACATAAATTATGGGGCGAAATATGGCTGTCAGTGAACGGAATATAAAGTCTTTAACGCTTAGATTTTACGCAATATACACGGAAACTCATAAAAATTCTTTTACGATCTGATTTGGAATTGCAAAAAACCTTTTTTAATTTTTATTACATGAAGCAGCTTCATTAACTCCTGCAATCTATTCTATTTTATTCTTAAATATTCCCTTTGATGATTAATTGATTAGTATATGCGGAAAGATACGTGAGAATATTCGAATATTATAAAAAGACACGCGAACATATAAATCCTTTGATATTATTTCGTAAATTAAAGTAATGCATCGCATATAATTTCACATAATAATATATACAATATGTAATATAAAATATTTTATCTTTATAATTCAAAAAACTCGAATCACCGAACATTTGATTTCCATAAATCAAAATTACAAGTGAAAGATAAATATACACATACACTTACTAAACATTTTACAGAAATATAAAATATTTTAAAAGCGTTATTATCAAAAAAATTGATGGTTGTTAATAAAAGTATTTGAAATATTTAAATATATGACAGAGTGCTCGTCTTCGTTATGAATATTATTATCTCTGGCAATTAATGCTGAACGTTTTGCTGAAAGCTAAAACGCGTGCATTAAGAGCCGTCAAATAATCACAGATATCGCGCACACAGATAACAGCCGCAAATGAGAGCGCGCTGCCGCAGTAGACGAAAGGCAGCAGGCGGAGAAAGCGGAGAGGATTCATCAAGAGAGAAGGTAGATGCCATTTAACGGCTGAACAAACACCACCGCGAAATGACGAAGAGGGATGAAATGACGACGAGACGATAAGAAAGCCACTGATTTCACATGTGTTTTTCAACTGTCCCCGTCGTTTTTATCTCATGGATAGGAAATGCAGAACGTGCAACATTTAAACAAAATTTTTTAATAAATTATTCCCTCTTCGTCCGTATCTGTAAAATAAAAATATATAAATGGATATATACATACTTGGTAAAAATATATAATTTCACGTTGGATTTAAAGATTAACGAGAAACATATTTTTCACTCTGCCACATTATTTTTTGTCACTGTAATAATGAATACTTTTTCCGAATTATTAAGATACATATTATTTGAAATTGTAGATTTTTTTTCTATACGACTATGCAACAACTTAAAATCATCTTAAGTTATATATTTATAAATAATGTGAAGTAGCCTGTCTACGTTGACAGTTTTAAATAGCAGCAGTTATCGTAAAAGATTTCAAGAGTCTGCTTTATGTTTAAAAAAATATTTCTTCTTGTTCATTTTTCATTAATAATTATAAAAGTATTGGATCAATTTTTGTTGGATAATCTTTTTTCATTAATGAGATTAACATAAGCCAATATGATGTAACAGGAAGTAACACACGAACCAATACATCTAGATAATCAATGAATATCGCGGAAAAGGGTAACAGTACTTGCGAAAATCGCATTAACATTTCTTTTTTTTAAGAGTGGATGGATATAGCATTTGAGATTGTCACGACTTGTCCACATTTGTCCATAAATAATCATTTATATTCATCTCGTTAAAAAAATTAAAATAAAAAAATTTTATTATGTTCGTGTGCGAAAACAAATATGAAAAAGGTCATGCATAAGTCGACGTAATTCGGCCTGAGCAATAATTTTCAAATTGCATAATACGAGTTCTTCAATTTAAATAATTTTAACAAAATCAAAAATAGCTGATTAATAAAATTTTTTAGTTTCTTTATACTTAGCTACAAACTTGTAAAAGAATTTTATTTATACTTTTTTCATACTAAATACTTTTTCATTAGATCGAAGCATGCTTTTTGCCTTCGTTGCCTTTATTATATTTTTCTACATAACGAAGTTATTACACATAGCTATTATTAAATGCATGCAAAGTACATTTTTCGGGTGCTCGCAGTTTTGCGAAGAACTTTCCGCATTTTTATGAGAAAAATATTTACGAAGCGTTTGGATTAGTACGGAATGTCAACGCGCAAGCTGGGTGATGTAAAAATTCCGTTTACATGACAGCTGCGAATGTAAAAGTAGAGAAACAAAAAAAAAATACGCGCTTGGAGTGAAATCTATGTAAAATCAACGTTATGAATTCGCGTAGGTATATGAATGAACAGAAATGCGCACAGAGAAATTATGGAATCTATTATTAATTCATACTTTAATGAATTCATCAAACATTGTTTTAAGAGCCGCCGTGCGTGGATTACATAACGAATTTTCCATAAACGGTGTTTTAACATTTTGAAAATATTTCTATTCTAATTAGGATAATATTAATTTTACTTTAATTGATGTACGGAAATTCATACACACAACATACACGACAGTATAAAATATTTGCAGAATACACTGTCATTTTAGCGATTAACTTTTACATCCAATATGAATTTTTCAATTATTCATAACGCTTTGTTTAAATGAGCTCGTTTGGATATTCAGATTCTGAACTCGGTTATGTAATATCATATGAAATCCCACATATGTGGCACATGCGAATAAAAAAAAACTACGGAAAACATCGTTGTGGGTCAGACTTGTAAAAGTCACGGATGATTCTCTACGCGAGCGTGAATAGGTACATCCTTCGTTTCGTTTTTATGCAAGCGTGCAAAGGTGCATTACGTGCCTTAACAGTAACCGTAATGGATTAACCCTCTTTAACCCGTGCGTCATTCCGGCTATTTCGTTTCCACTCCAATTCTCTTTGGCCGACGGGGGATGAAAGAAAATGTCGCCCGTCACCCCTATTTTCGAAACGGCTTGTCATTCGTTTGTTTCTCCGTTTTGTAATTTTTTTTTCTTTCTGCAAAACAGCGGCGGACGCGGTTGTATGTAGCATTTACGCGCAACTGTGTAAGCCGATTTGACAGCGACACACTATTCCTATCTAGCGGCATTCCATCTCGCAGTTGCCGTGCAATGTGTTTCATGCCGAATCGAACCGTATAATGTAACACGATAGGTCAAACGATCTGGTAGTGGTTTTACAATAATGTATTGAATGTATTGGAAATAATTTTGCGTCGCTTTTGTCATCAGGAGTGCTGGATTTTAAACGATGATTCAGGATCGATTTTTTCCTGACAACACTATTCGTTGCTGCCTGCAATTAATTTTACATCAGAACGCGCAATTGGAAAATTTTAACATTACGAAAATATATAACAGATATATTGACAAAAAAGTATTTAATTAATTGCTTTAAAGAGAATATTTATCTACATGTAAAAATAAATGTTAAATGTTTCTCCTTTTTAATAAAATATTGAACAAAATTAAATTACTTTAAATTGAAAAGATTACAGTTATATAAATAATATATTCGCAATATATATAAAATTAAAAGATTAATATTTAAATATTAATATATTTAATACAATTTAATTATAGTTATAAAAATATTGAAAGTTCGATGCAATAACAAAGATGGAAGCGATTTGCAAAGTTCCAATGACATAGTAATTTGAAATTTTTTTGTTTCAATTCGGTACAGAAATAATTAAAATTAGATTAACAAAAATTAATTTGAGTTTTAATATTTCTTTCCATTCTTTTTCAATTCATTACATAAAATGTGGAATTTCGTCATATTAAAAAAATTAAAAAATATAATTAAAAAATTGAAGATAATATAATGAAATTGATCGTACACATAGCCAATTAATGTTTAATTATGTCCCTTTAATTCGCTTATAATATTTGCACAGGCAGGCAATATTATAAAATTGTTTTCAAAAGAGAGAACTCCGTGTCATGAATTGACTACGAAATAATATTTATGAAACGCAAATGCACCGTATTTTCATGTATCTCGTATGTTTAAAACTGTACGTTTTAATTCGCGTGTTTGTTTATTATTTTCTCATACGTAATATATTCTATTTACGTATTCTTTGTTATTTGAATTTATTCAACGAGTATTTTAACAGGCGTAAAATTATAGAAAAGAATAACAAATATCTCATAATAATGATAATTAAAAGTTGGTTATTATTATAAGAACGTAACTAAAAAATCGAAAATTTATCGGAATTTGAAAATTTACGCTGCACATATCGGAAAATTCTCACTTATTGCGGCGTGGAATAGTTCATTTCAGAATACTTTATCTTGTCCCTGCGTACAAACACGAGATATAAGCGATGTGGAATATTTCTCCGTTAAATCGACAACGCCAAAGCCAGAAAACCACCGGCCAGACGAAATATTTCATCTATTCGGTATTGAGTTACAATTTCCAGAATGAAAAATCGTGTGCGGCAATGCTCCACTAAAATGTACATATGGTATCATTATTTATTTTCGAAGAGAATCGATATTTGAAAGATTTAATGTGATTAGTTTGAAATGATTGATTCTAATTATTATCCAATAATAGTTATCCAATTTAATTTAAATGTAATATAGCTATCTGTTAATAGATAACATAAATTGCCAAAAACATTTGCACTTTGTCATACAGTAACTATCCAGTTACAAAAAGCTGTGACAAATTTTGAAAATTAAAAAATAAATCGAGAATTGTTATAAGTTCGCCATACATCTATTATACATATGGGTAAATTTTTTTGTCACCTTTATTATTATTCTCAAAATTTGTTCAAAATTTGTCACACACGTGAACTCGTCGTTTCGTCAAGCATCATAATTTCCCTCGTACGCGCTCGTGTACGAGTGCCAGTTTACGTTTCCTCCATGTTTATGAAATTCCGCTTCCGCGAGCTCCGCGGGCGAGTAGGAAATTGCCTTTCCTCTTTTTATTGAGCTCAAACTTTACTGCTGCCGACGGAGCAGTTAAGCCGGTCGGTTTGTGCGCCCAGCAGTCCCTGTATTTGCATTTGAAACGCGCCTTGTGGCATGAGCCTTGTCCACGACAAAGCAGTGAATTGGCTATTTAGCTGCGCTCGCGATTCTCAAAAACCCGTGAGCTTCCGGTACACGCGTCCTGCTCGCAAGAACTTCTCGCGCTTCTGCGTCATGTCCTAACAGACCAGGCATTCAAACCAATTTGCAAATGAGTATTATTACGTGTGATGGAAATTATACATCGATGGTTCAAAAATTGCAAACAATTGTCGCTAATAGCATTTACAAATTATTATAATAAAATAATTCCTTGATTAATTTAAATATTTTCCAAATAGTGTAACAGATTCGAATGTATGTACATGATGAATGTAATTTATATTAAAAAATATTAAAAATTAATTATTTTATTAGTCTTAGCGTTATAAATAAAAATTACAAAAGCGACAATTAAATATCAAATCAAAATAAATTTCTTACTTCATAAACGATGAGCATAACTCATACTTTTTCACCATTTATGAAAATGACATAAAGACAATTCTTGTGAATTATCGGGATTATCATCACTATAAATATAAGTGAAGGTAGAAACGTCTCTTTTAACGTTAATTATGTTAGAATGCGACGGTATCAGTCGATGCTACGGTAGATCCGAGTGCACTGAACCTTTTCGGAGCGTGACAGATGAACATAAGCTTAACGCGCGCGCGGAATTATGCATCCGCGCCTATAATTATCCCAACGTCCCGGCGAAAGACGCTGGGACGTTCTATATCTCGCACTCTGTCGCTTATACGATGTAGTCACGTCGCTAATAGTGAAACGTAAGTGGATCCTTAATCGCCCTTAAAATCTACATCAACCACCTCGGTCCAGAGAGAGTAGGGAGATTATGAAGATTTTGCGATCAACTTTACTAAAATGTACATAATTTATAAAACGTAAAAAAATTGCGTAGCAAAACGAATTTGGAAAATTATTCTTTATCCGTTGTGTAAATAATTGTAGTTTCGTATCATACAAACTGACAGTTGTAGAAGAAGGCTAAAGACCGCTATAACGATTTCGAACTTAACTTTCTTAGGAAGATAACGAGTCGCGAAGGTAATCTAACTTTTCGATAATTACAACAAGCTCTCCCTCGTCGAGAATGTTAGCGGATGAAAGTGCGATCGAGTAAGACTACAAGTTCAGACATAAGTAGTTACGCAAGTCGCATAAGCACCGTGTAATGTAAGCTTACGACGCGCCCGCGCGTTATACGTACAATTAGTCGCGTTAACTCAATGCAACGGTAACTGATGAGACATCGCCTTGAAACCGTGACTGCAGCACAATTTGTTGCAACCGTTTATTATCCCCGCAGTGATTACGCGATATACTGATTGCGAGTGCGACATAACGTAATAACGTTATGTTGCGCTCGGAGCGCGAAGTGGCGTGGATCGCTATATTTACGCGCCTCGAAATATTTCCTATTTATAACGCAGATTTCAGCCGGCGCAAGTACTGGATTAAATTAAATCACTATAGGTATTATTATTTTATTTATTAATTAACTGCACCGCGTGATATTCAGTTGATAAGTCGCAAGAGAACTTGATACCAATACCGACGAGAAAATATTTCTTCCGGGTTGCACGTAGAATTTTAAACTCACTGAGACAGATAAATGTATCTTAACTTCTGGGTTAACTTTGACTGCATTTTCCGATATATTTCTCGTATCTGATGTGTACATACACCACATCGTCGCTATATTCGATTTGCTAAATTTAATTTTAAAACTTTCACAAAAAGAAAAAAATTTTAATTTACCACTTATGTGTTTTAATATACAGTTTTAACATACAGCATTACGCAACATTACGCAAACCTGTTTTTCTCTCTGCTTTCAGTAAATAATTTGGTTATCAGAAATATTATTAGTTTTACAATAAAATTACGTTTGTGGTAGGAACAATAAATGACATTATACAGTCTGCTTCTTTCTATAAGAACGAAAGAAAAACAGCATATTTTTCGCATTTATTCCCGTTAATTATAATTTTTACATTAAAATAATGGAACTTTCTGCATCACTTCATAATGGACTTAAGCCAACAAAAGCTATGTAAATGCTTCTTTGTCTCTGAACATCTATCTTTTATTTTTAGTAAAATACATCCACGTTTAACAGAAAGAGTATATCAGATGGGAGCCGTTTCTACGTCGCTCTCAACTTTATTTTTGCGCAAGTAAAGAAAGGTGTAAGTTTCGAAGTTACATCAGCTCTTCTGATCCCTTCGCATTATTTATTCAAACTTGCATTTCCCAGCGCGAGAAAGAACATACATTAGAAAAATTGTTTTTCCAATTTTAATATAGCTTTCTCGCGGCACGTATAAAAATACGTTGAGAAGCAAATTAGAATTACTCCTCGCTCATCTTAAACTGACTGTTCTTCTCCCGCAGTCCCCGTACCGTTATTCCATGTCCATTTTTGGATAGAAAGGTACTTCAATGTCCAGCCCACATAGAGAGAAGCCACGAGCGAAGACCAGTTTGCCTTGATGCTTCGAGTTTGGCCCACATTAGAAACCTGAAACGCCGTGACAGGAACACCCGCGACGCGTTATTTAAATAGCAGCACGTGCCACGTGTCCTCTCGCTTAAGTGTCCAGCATTTTCGTGCATCTCTCTTAGGAAATGCATTCTCGTGGCTTAATTTAATAAAAAAAAAATAAACAAATACGCAAGAGATTGTCGATTTTTAATGTTTTACCGTGATTCGTTACTCATCGAGCGTTATCATCTAATTATACCGCCAGTATGGTTACCCACATCATTGACATTTACTTTTACCCTCGGCGTTGCATTGTAATTTCACACGAGATCCCAGGATTTGCGAAATAATATGCGGCATCAATAAATGTTTCATGTCGCTCGCGGAGTCTCGCTGATTTAATATTCATTCCCCTTAAAATTTATTCCATTCTGCGGCTGCTCATTAATAATAAAACATTATTACATACGTCATATATTACGATTATGCCTGTGAAGCCGACATGTGTTTCATAGCGTTTCGTATCAGCATATATCGTGAAATCTAAGTATGCAACACTTAAGTTATCCAATAAGAGTTACTATATATTTGAAATTATATTAAAATTTTATAAAAATTAAACTAATGCTAATATCTAGAATATATAAAATAGAACGTTAACAAATAGCAATTCTGTTTAGATCATCAATTTTATCTTCTGCACTTCTCACACTTTTTTCCGTTTACAAAATTGTTAATCCAAAAAAGCTATTTCTCTCAACATAAAAATATCGAAATAACTTTTTATCTATTCTACACAGGAATTAATTTTTCCAATGGTCTCTTAAAAATATATTTTCTAAATTTATTTTTTATCGCCAAAAATAGAAATATATAAAAATTACTTGATCTCCCAAAGATTCTAAAATAACTCTATCGCTTTTGGTATCACACTTTTCAATTAGACTTGATATCCCGCAACACTCACACTAATAATATATCGCGTGCAATGGAAATCGTTGTTGTCTTCGCGGATTATCGCCGCTCGGGGCGAAAATCGATAACACTCTACGTGACTAGAGTCGCGGCAATTACAACGGACGATTCCGCATTGCAACGCGAGGAAAAAGCTCGGGGAAAAAGAGAGGTGGGATTGGATTATTTTTACCTCCGTACGTTGCGAGACAAATTGCTCCGACGCGGTGCAACGAGGCGGCCGGAATTGCAATTTCATAAATTCGAGTGGCGGCTGCCGCTTCCGGTAATGCGCAGCTACTGCATCATTTCGTAGTCTTCTTACGACATTCCATCTACCATCCACCATTTTCACCTTATCTCTCTCTCTCTCTCTCTCTCTCTCTCTCTCTCTCTCTCACACACATATCTTTTTATCTTTTATTTTATTTCTTTCTCTCACACTATGCTTCTTCTTACTTTTTTCTACTTTATGCATCTCACTTCCATTCGAGTGAGGACAAACTTGGTAATTACTATATCGCCATTATCCTTGCTCGGACAAATCGAGGAAATCCTTCTGAGCGTGTCTAAGTTTTTTTATTTTCCTATGTCACTTTTATTCTTTCACAGACTCTCCCTCGAGTCTTGGCTGGGAAAGCCCCTCTCTTTCTCTCGACGCGCTGAAGCACGTAGTAGTGAGGGAACACTTAGGTGGTATTAAACTTCCCCTTTTCCATTCCGTGAATTTACGACCGATGCAAAAATTATGAAAATTTTTGCGGAAAGCGGAAAATTTTACGTTTTTTGTCAACAACGAATGGCGCGCTTCAAAAATTTCCTTCCAAACCGATGGCAGGAGAATTAATAATCACAAATGTAGTAGAGAGCTCGTTCGTTGAAATTCCATCTCTCTCTCTCTCCGCCGCACAAACTCCCGTCGGTGTCCACTTTAATTTCTCTGTCGTCCTTTTCCTTTCTCCGACATCTGCATACCTCTGGAGAGCGAGAGAAAAAGGGTCACTCGACGACCTCTCTCGACCCGCCTTTCTCGCCTCTCCTTTGCCATTTACTTTTCCACGATAAATTCATTCCGCGACGCCCCTTGCGAGTGACAGCCTTCATCTTGTCGCTTGCATACCATATTTCTCATATATAAATGTAAGTCACCTGCGACCGTATCGTGAAGCGCCTTCGGTTCGTGTGGAAAGATTGCATGAAGGTTTTTAAAAGAAACGAAAAGCTGGGAGTGTAAATTACCATAACTAAATTACCATAAGTAAAATAAGTAAGGAAAAATATAATATATAAAATATTACAATCGCATGAAATGGATTCTGAATATAAATATTCTAATACACTTGTGCTTATAATATTAATTTGTGTCTATAATGAAAATATTAAATTATTTACTTCAAATGCATGTATAAATGTGTATATAAGCCTATCAAATTGATTACTTTCGGAAACATGTTTGAAAAGTATCCTTATAAATATCCCAGCAGAGGTAATGGCTAGGGTTATTCGCCTCACCGATGCGGCGTCAGGAAGCTGAAATAGCGGAAAATCCGTAGGGAAATAAACCCAATCGTATCGGTGAGAGTACAAATTGTCATTCCACTCTTATGCAAGTAATTCGGTTTATTTCGCGCATAAAAAGAAGGCATTTATCGATCGTTGATTCGATATTATTTTGAGACAAGTATTTGCGCAGATAATCAAGAAGAGATGTTTCGAGCGCAGTAAGATTTGATTTCAGATTATAGACTCACATCCCGAATAAAGAAGAATGAAATTATATTATTATCAAAATAATGGCCATTCATTTGCATTCGTAATTATTATACCGTAATTATTATAAAGTTGATACGTTATTACGGTTATCTACCGCAATCATATTTCAATCGGAAAATTATTTATATAAAACTATTATATTTATTATTTCAACTATTTTTAGTTTTTCTCATTGTTTTTGCTCTCCCGCGATTCTAGCAAATTGTTCTCTCCGCCAATTTATCGTCTTTATAAGTATCCAGCTACATCGATGCAGCACGACGTTAATTGAACATCTTCCAGACAAAATGTAGCATCGTTTCCCGACGGGGTAAAGGAGATGGAAAAAATCGTATCGGGCCAACGGTCTGCTGGTAATAATATCGATAGCAGCCGCCACTTCGTATCGTCCTCTCATCGATTGTCGTCCCTCACTCGCCGGTGAGAGCGAAGATGCAATCTCTCAAACGAGGGACCCATATGCTGGACCGCGCCGCAAATACCCGACTAACTTAGTTGGATAGTATATAGCGTATGCTCGCACATGATATGGGTAAAACGCTTAGGTACATATATGCACCTACGCCATGGCGAACGAGCTACGGTTGACAGCTGTCTATATCAGGAGCTAAATCCATCTTTCCTTTCATAAACGCTTTGACCATCTTTGACTATATTTTATCGAGAAAAGTGGATAGGCAAAATGTCGCTCCGGCGATCTTTTAATTTTTAATGTTAATTATCACAGAGGAGGAGAAAGAGCGAGTAAGCCTTAAAAAGGGCGAAATTCTTTTGAAACGTAGCTCGTTTGTGCATTGGAAAAATACCCGGCTGTTCACTGAATCTCTTAGCGGCTACGACAGTTTTCTCTTCTTTGTTTTATCTTGATTTCGGTTTTAAAAGTTCATTTCTTCGTTATAGCGCCCGGACACGGAGCTCGCTCTGACGAAGAACTTGAAGCGAAATGTAGAAAGATCGTGGAAGTTCATATACTTTTGATACGAAAGCAAAATACAAAACGTGAGGAAACGAGTTTCCTACAAAGTCGACAAATAGTTCGTAAGAGAAATGTAATTTGCAGGAAACGAAAGACGTTGGAGATTTTAATTAACGAACAATAAAGACTTTGGAAAATGGAATCTCCCAATAGAATTGCAAAAGGCTATGAAGTTTGGCTTTAGCCGGAAATTGCTCCACTAAGGAAGAACATGTAAAGGCCGTTCCGTATGCAAAATACGTTGCGAAGATATTTCAAAGTGATAACCGACCTCACGTCACATATCTGAGAGAGAAAAGTATATCCACGAGAAACTTTTACTCCTCTGTGGATGGCATAAATCTTGGAACAAGCTATGCATCTATATGTCTTATTTAACTGAATAATATGCACAGATTGCTATTCCAATTTGAAGACAACACAATTCGATATGCAATGCCAATAATGGCACCGGAAAATTTTTTAAAGATATTTCTGTGTATTTTATTATATATTTATTTCCTCTTTCAAACATAGAAAGATCGTATTAAAACAGAAGTAAAATGTTTTAACATCACTGGCATAAATTATAAGCGCGATGCGCGATGTTATCAAATTAATTTCACATGACAATGACGAAACATATTGCAATCTCGTTCTCATATTATTTTGCTGTTGTTAAAATTTCTACCGTAAAGTTTGATAAAGATATAACGATGAAATATTTCAATCAGATTATTGCTTACTAAATTAGCGAAGTGAAATTATTAAAATGGAATTTTTTTTAATTCGAACGTGAAAATCTCGCGGTTTGATCCTCTATCCGTTATGCATCGTAAATTTACGTAGTATACGAAATGCATGTGCACATAAGCCGAGAGCAAGCAGCAGAGCCATCAGCGCGGGCGGGAGGAGTTTTCCGGTGAAAAATCGCGGATGCATCGAGCGATGCATATTTCATGCGCTACTTCACGATGAAATGAAAACCTCTCCTTTCTTCGTCGCACTTGTCACGTTAACACCCGCGCACAAGTGCCCAGAACTGAGTTTCGCGCTCGTAATTAAGGAGACAGTGTACTCTGGATCTTCCCTGATTCCAGCAAAATAACTTTATTCCTCAAATTACTTGGATTAAGTTTGCGGAGATATTATTGAGCGCGTCATATTCCGCTGGTATAAATAAAATAAAAATGCGATTATGCGGAAAGTTAATGTAGTCACCTGATTTCAGTTGCCGCGCTCATAAACTCACTTTTGAAACTTGTTTTAATCTGTTTCAGCGTAAAATCAGGCATTCATGCCGGAGTAACGCGTGTGTGGCAAAATTAACTTTCATCGTTATCTTTTCTCTTG
Organism: Tetramorium simillimum; assembly: GCA_011636635.1. Taxonomy (NCBI): domain Eukaryota; kingdom Metazoa; phylum Arthropoda; class Insecta; order Hymenoptera; family Formicidae; genus Tetramorium; species Tetramorium simillimum. The sequence goes on along the minus strand of VBVQ01000027.1, from coordinate 71,546 downwards.
TAATTTACAATATTTTATATTCAGATCAGGTCATTATATTGAAAAGCTGCATTTGTAAAGTGCGATTTGAAATTTGGCATCATGAGATTCGATTTAACCGCAGCCACTGTAGAACATCCATTATTTTGGCAGAAGAGAATAATTCGAGGATTATCGGGTCGTTTGTATTCTTACTGGACCGCTGGATTTTCCGATTGAGAGGCAACCTGCTACTGGCAACTCTCGAAGCTGAGATTCTTTTCCTCGTCTATTTCCCAGCGGTCACGGTAATAGCAGGTATCGCTTTTTGCCCTCTCCCAGCGCGAATCTCACTGACTCTTTCATTCGTTGATTCTCACGCGTGTGAAAGCATATTGGCTTCCGCCGAGGAAAATCATTCATTAAACCTATATATACGTGAATCTCTTTAATAAAACGTTCTTCCATTAGTCCCTAATGTGTTTCACACGTTGATGTATTTCAGATCGTTAATGATTCAGATGGGAACGTCACAGATCCCATGAAGGAACCGAAGAATAATCTATCATGACCTACTTGTATTCTTTAGATTTGATGAGCTTTTAATAATCCATAAAATACTTTTATAATTGATATAAAAGTCTAATCAAAGTAATGAAAAATTTATAGTCTAATACAAAATATCGGAGCGTTAGAAGAATCAATAAAATATCCTCTTCCTCGAAAATTGATCCGTTAAGAGACTTCTCGACAGTTTTGCGGTTTAAACGACACATCTTTAAGGATAAATTATCCTTAAAAATGCTGTTAACGCCGGGTCGTAACCCCGCAAGGCCAGCCAGCGATGGCCCCTAATCCTGATTTGATGCGGAAAGATCTGCTCGTTCAATTACGGTATTCTCCGGGCGCGTTACGGCGAGCAGGCAGAGAGTCGCGTAGAGAGTTTCGTGTACGACAAATTGTTCGGCTAATGACCCGATCGTTCATTTAATTGTTACGGGCTAGTACACTCGCAGCGATTGTTCGCGAAATTGTTTCTCCTGCGTCCGCAATTGAACGATCCGCCGCATAGGAGAAACATAGGAGAAACATAATATCGAGGGCCTTTCGACAAACGACCGGCGCGATAGTCCGCGGTTAGCATTTACACCGGCGTTTGTGACTTCGGTCGAATAATCCCGGAACCCGTTATAGTCAGACATAGTCCAAAATAGTCAGATAACCGGCCGAACTAAACCCGAAACTGTCGAATGATATCCTAACTCCACTGTAGTATTGATTGCGCCGATTAAATAATTTGCATTTCCAAAATTTGAAAATTTACTCCTTCGACTGTTAAATAAATTGGTTATCAAAATCAATTAATTAGTAATTAACTAATTTATTAACTAAGCTTCATTTTTACAGAATTTTGGTTCGATACTTAATGTGAAATATTGAATAACTCCTGTAGAAAGAATTTTAGCCAACAGCAATGCGGAAATAATATATTTATTTGAATTTTGTACGGAAATTGTGCAGTTGAGGAAAAAGACATTATCAATATTGTCACTTCCATTATTGATTTTTCCTCCGGAAACACTTTGTATGGATCTACGAAAGATTCAACGGTTTAAATGTACATTGCTTGTGGAATGTAGATTTTACAAGAGAAAAAGAGAGAAAGAGAATGCAGTGATGTTTAAACGCCGAGTACTAGAGGCGAAATTGCTCTCCACCAGTGAAGCGCCTGGTGGTTTTCGTTCATCGCTCGTTTCCATTCGGCGGAAATTTATCGTCGCGATTTCGACGGCTCACAACCGTGAAAAGGGCGTGAATACGATCGTTGTCGAAGCATTTGCTCCGAAGGGAAAGGGATGAGACGCCTCTGGGAATGCAACAAGTCCGCGAGATGTCTTCTTCTTCTTCCTCTACTTCTCATTATCCTTTTGTGTCGTTGGAACTTGGCCAATAATGACCCCCTGGACGACTACTCCGTTTCGCCTTCCCGTTTCGTCTTCTCTAGTTCCTCAATGTATTCTTGTCTCTGAGGCTTTCTTGATAACACTTGATTGCCAGCTTGACGATCGCGATAATTGATTGCGTCTCTCGCGAGATCTATTAAGTGTCGTAAACAGAGATGTGCCTCAATTAATAGAAGCTGATGATAAAAGAAAGCGAATGGCAATTTTCATCTGTGTCGAGGAAAAGATTTTGATAAGAAAGAATGTTATTTGAGATATCTATGTTTTATATTAATGACACAAATATTTCGAATATCTTTGATATTTTGTGCACAAATTTGTACATAAAATTGCAGAATTATCATTTAATTTTTTTTTACGGAATAAAATTTTTTATTTAAAAGCAAATTATTTGCATTCTTGTGGATCTCCTTTGCAATTTGTGACTCATTCGGTTGGTACGCTAATGACAATTAGAAATTCTCGAGTTTGACAACACGTCATTAAGTGGCACGGCTTATTGAAAGCCGCTTACATGCGTGGAGCGGCTTTGGAAAGGTGTTCGCTTCAGTGCAGTGCCGCGATTTCGGTCGCATCGAGATTTCACACGGCTTTGTCTGCGCTTTTGGTGCACCGTAATGATCAGCCATCTAAATTCGCAAAGTGTTCAGTTTCGATCGAGACGTCTCGGTGCTTTCTTCACGATGCAGCTCGCATTCATACGACGAAATGGACTTGCAAGAAATTCGCTGCATATTAAATCAGTTTTAATTTAACTTACAACGTACTCCTAATAATATTTCCTGAATAATTTCTACATTTCCCTACATTACTGAATCAACATTGGAGAATCGAATGTAATAATTTTGTATGTAATAATGATTTTGTATTATACATCACGCAAATGGATCGACCTGATACGTATTAATTAACGTATTAATATAACATTAGTCGCAGACAGGAAGCATTTGTCAATAACAACTAATTTTGATGTAAATTTCTTGCACAATTATAAATAATTCAACGATGCGCATATAAAATTTCTACTCAATCTATTCCTCTTTTATTAATATTGCTTAGAAATATTCGCTGGTAGATACTTATTATTTAGATTGAATTTTAATTAATCTAGTAATAATGTCTTAAGTGGATTCTAATTACTCAAAATCTCATAGTTAATACGATACATCTAAAATTACATTGAGTTTCCTGTCGAACTTGATGATGGAGTACAAGTTCTTGACAACTCACGGCAGGCACTATCGACTTCTCCGTTCGAGATCGAGGGGTTTAGAGTCACGCCTGACCCAGGTTCGGTTGCTACGGTCGCTCTCGCTGGGTGCATCATCGACATTCGCAATCGCGAGAGCTGTGTTATATCACCGACCTATCCCAACGTACGAAACCACGTGTCAGTCCGAACACGGGGGAGTCATCTATTATTCCGCACGAAGGATTCCGCAGTCGTTTGTATGAATTAGCGTTTCTGGGAGTTACACAGACATTCGTGGAGTCTTATTGATCATCGTTAGAAAGCACTATTTTAATTTTGTAAGCGATATGACCATAATTTCAATCTAATGCTTGTAGTCCGCATGTAGCTAGCTGCATCGTGGACGTGATGAAATTATCCTTTAATGAAAATGATCAAAGACGCGACAGACACATATATGTCCTAAGAATTTCAAATCTGATATAAAATTTCTAATAAGATATCATGAAATGAAAATTCTTTTTCATCTAAATGAAGGAGATATTTTTCAAGCAAAATATTAAAAGATACAGAAGAGATCTAGAATGTAATGATAATAATAATAATAATATCCATTTATAAGCCTTTCAATCCCTTGATAGAAAACGCCTGAATTGAAATGTCGCGAGTAAATCTGCAAAAATGTAGTACTGAGATTTTATAAACGCGTTCCTTCCTCGCCTTCGTCCACCGTCCTGATTTCGTAGTCCGGAGAAATAGCATTTTACTTATCCTCGAGGTTACTTCTAATGCGATGCTACGAAAGAAATACGACTCTACGTGTCCCGGGCATTTCTCTGTTTCGCAATTTCAGTGATTCGTGCCGCGACTCTGAAGTCGCGCAAAGTCGCGCTTGCAAAACTTCCGAATAGCAGAAAAGCGACATGAGCCGATATCACTGTAGTAAAAAAAACTTTCGGCACTCTCTCTCTATGTAATGACAAACGTGCAACGAGATTCGTGCGAGTCAACCATCGCGCAAAGCAAACTTATTAATATACCCCCCGCGTCCAAACTTTTATCTCATAGCCATTTATTTGTTTCACTTTAACGCGTGTTTTAGTCTAGTTGACAAGCTTCTTGAAAATTGCAAACGAATAAATCTGAACCGTCATGCAATCAGAGAAACCTTCGTATTCTCAAGTATTTGTAATATTTTAAATATATAAAAGCTGATTCAAAACATATTTACAAGTTAGAAATTAAAAAATATAGGTAAGAAAACGAGCAAGCTACAAAAACTAAATTACCAAATTCGCAATTTTAATTATTGGATGTTGAGCGACCATTTTTTACCGTATTTCCCCTAATTTGTGTTATCTCATATCTCTGTGATTTGTTCGCAGGCAAAATTCCGCGTGATGGTGGAGGAGAACGCAGCGACCGGCGCCCGGCTGGACGGCGAGCTGGAACGCGCTAGGGGCGAGTGCGCCACTCTTCGGGGCGAATTACGCGACGTCCGTGGTGCCTTGCCGATCGTACTGAATAATAACAACGCCGGCAATGGCAGCGCCAGCAGCAACAACAATTCCGGTACAGCGAGCAGTGCTTCCGGCAGTAACGCCAACTCTGGCCAGGAAGCCGAGGCTCAGCAACAGGCGCAACAGGAAGACGGCAAGCGGCTTAGCGCCGGCAGTAGCCCGATCGAGAAGAGAAGCTCGGCCAGCGATAAATCCGCCAGTCCCATCGACAAGCGGACCAGCCCGGTGGACAGGAAGGATAGAACCAGCCCCGTCGATCGGCGATCCAGTCCTATAGGTTCGTGACAAAACAATTCTGGCTATTTAGTATCTCGCTATACTTTCTTTATTATTACATTAATCTTTGTTATATAAATCCTGGCTTTGTTATATCCTATTGTTATACACTGTTTTGAAATCACGGGATATTTGAGCACGCAAATTTACCGGGAACGAGCAGCCGGCGTGAAACGCGATTAGTAGCGTAAGAAGCTGTTTGTTTTAAATAAAAAGATATTTTCATGCAAAACCTTCGCCGAAAGAAGGAACAAGATCTCGGGGGAGCTTCATAGGTTGAATGTTGAAAGTTTATTTCGCGAAAGTATTTTCATAAAGACAGCTCGGCAACGGAAATGCGCTTAAGCTGGAGCAGAAAGTTATCGACTTCGCGCGAGCGCTTCGGCGGATAAGACTTTTTAAGAAGTTGCCGAGAATGAAATTTTAAGACGGCGCGGCGCGAATGTTTTTCGCATTTCCACGTTTATCTTAACTTCCCTGGCGAGTTATCCTGTATATTTCACAGTTATGTGCTGTTACTTTTATGACCGGCCATGATTCATAGTTTTCTCCGCGGCTTAAAGCTAGGATTGCCGCCTTTAAACTACTTATTGCAACTCATAAGAGCTGAGTTCTTTACTACGAACGTTGCAGTCGTTATTTCACGCAATACAAGAGTCTGTGTCATTTTATACAGTAGTTTCTACTTCCTCGCGATTTTCATCCCTTTTAACGCGCTCACTGCATTCATGAGTCGAATAATATTGTACAGATATCAATTTGTCACAGAGCTAATAGTTTCAAAAGTTTTCCATCAATATAATAAATCTGAAAATTTTGAGATAAATAATATGCTATACTTTGACACAGAGAACGTTAACAGGTTCATGAAAAATCTATTTACCGTAGATCAAGGATACAGAATGTACATTATGCAACTCTAGTCCGCTCCATAATTTTCTCTTTTTAATGCGCTCACTGCATTCATGCAACGAATAAACGAATTGTACGGATATCAATTTGTCACAGAGTTAATATTTTCAAAAGTACACTTTCCATCAGCAATAAATCTCACGAATTTGAGATACGTGGCGTTAAATATACACTGTATTTTGACGCAAGGACCGTGTTAACAGGTTCATGAAAGACCTATTTACAGAAGATCAAAGATACAGAATGTACATTATGCAACTCCCGTCCGCTCTCTGGCTCTCTCACTCTCTCACTCTCTCGTCAAAGTGAGATGCCAACAGACCCGTTTAAGGGAGAGTGGACCCGTGTGTGCATGCAAATTCGGGACGAATGCATTCGGGGCACCCGTCTGCATCGGATCGATCGATCATGCGCTCCGCGTCGAGGTATTCATCGCCGAGATCGCCGGACGGATCCATCTTATCGAGTACGCTGCATCCGTCTCGGGTCGGGACGCACATTCCAATAAAGGCTGGCTTCATTCCAGCGATTTCTCCGTGCGCCAATATAAGTCGTTCTCCGTTTGCTGCTACTCCTCTCCTCCTAACTCATCGCATTCAAGTCCACAGCGATCGTTCCCCGTTCGAGTTTCGTACGAGCGTGATTCCCCATCGAGAATCGTGCTACATAATTTAAAAGCAAATGACGCGGCTTTTAAATAGATGCAATTAAATTACGTCGCGCTAAACTTGCTGCTCGCTAAACTTAATTAGCTCACGGTTTAAATTACATGCTGATAACAAATAGAGTGTCTATGCTGCCATAAATCCATCGACTAGCTAATTGAATAAAACGCGCCGATCCGAATGTAGCGATGCTGATTCAAATGATTATACAGTGTTATTGGGATAAATTTGATATGTTCCAATGGATGAAGATAAATTCTAATTAAGATCAAATTTTTGCAATTATTCTAATTTAAAAAAAATTATAAACATACTTAAAAACAGAAACTTCTTCCTATCATGAAAAACATCGGATATTAATTTTAATATAAATATTTGTTTAAATAAAATTTGAAAAACTTGAAGAAATGTTCTATTAATATTTGACTCGTTAGAACGAAGAAATGGCTCGCCCTGCCGAAGTCCGAGTGAAAAAGCTCGCCGACCGTGCGCTCCTGCTTTGGAGAAGACGCGGCTGGGCGGATCCGGGGGCAGTGTGGACTCTCGATCGGGCAGCGCCAGCCCGGATCGGGGATCAGCGAACCGAAGCGGCTTCCTGCATCGCGGTGGTAGTGACCGTTCCAGCGTGGAGCGGCTCCGGATATCGACTAACCGTGATTCTCTACGATCCAGCAAGGAGATGAACGACCATGACCAAAAAGACGCTGATAAGGATCTAGTGGACGGCGATGCGCGAGGCGACGAGGACAATGAACCTCCTGGACCGGCACCTGGCAGTAGACCATCATCCCCGGCTAATTCACTCGGTGCGTTAATAAATTCGGCATTTAATTATGGGCGACCGATCGATTCATCTTTCTTTTCCAATCTGATCCTCTGAGTATGAACATGTCTCAATTATCTTGATAGCGAGCTGTGTATTGTGTTGAGAATAGATTTTGCAGTACTATATTATTCCAATATATATCCCGTTTTGAAAAATATAAGCCACCTTGCGAGATGTGACTTCATAATTTAATATCGATATCGCTAAGTAACTCGTGTTAGGAGATAATACAAAATCATTTGTCATGCTTAATCACGAAGTATAAGAAGATACTCTTATATTTATTTTAATTTATATTTATTTCGTTGTATATACAATTATATTTTATTATAAAGTTATATAACAAAATTTAATTTAATTCATTTTAATCACAAAATAAATTTGTAAACTAATTCTATTTTTAAGTATCTTTTTTTTCTGATGCAGGTATTGGCGATCCGGTGGTAGCGTCCAGACTGTCCAACATTCACGGTGGCGGCGCACACGCGGAGCTGGCCAGCGCTAGACGATTGCGACTGGAGAACGAACGGCTGGTGGCCGAGGTCGCGAGGTTAAGAAGGCTGTTGCTGAGCGGCGCGGCGCGTGGCGAGGTCGGCGCCGAGGATGCCGCGATGGAAGAAGAGGCGCGCTTTGTCGCCCTGGAAATGGAATTGCAGCACGCGAAGGAGGCACTCCAGGCGTTGAAGGCCGACCGGAAGCGGCTCAAAGCGGAGAAGTTTGATCTTCTAAATCAGATGAAGGCGCTCTACGGTACTCTTGAGGATAAAGAGCGTGAACTCCGCGATTTTATCCGAAATTACGAACAGGTGAGTCAGCGGATAATAAAACGGTATTCTTCGCATGCTCTTGGACGTTTTTTCTTTTTTTTTTTTTTTATAAAATTGTTCTCCGCGGCTTTGGAAAATGTTGTAAAATGATAAAAAGTACGGCGTACAAGCGGCATTCTCTTATCGAGAGAAGAATGATCAAACAATCGTTTTGTCCCGACAGAAAATCTAAATCCCGATTTTTAACGTTATCTCGTCTCGGATTCCGTGGAGATATATTAGTTCGAAAAATTCTATTGATAAAGGAACATCTATTCTTAAGGAACGAAAAATATCTCTTTTGTGTGCGACAGTTATGACTAGATTTATACGAGAAGATGAAATTATTAGAACTGAAGATATTGGAAAGATTCCGCAGCTCTTTCGAGCTCTGAGAAGAATATCCTGAAATGGGTTTTTTATCGTTCGTAATAACCGGTACGCCATATGAAAATAATATTTCCACAATTTATAACGGTGAAATTAAAAAGCCTTTGCTTTTATTCAAACATCTCACACTCGCGTTCGCGAAACACACCAAATAACTCATGCAGAAGTCACATTCGGGAAATTTAATCGTAATGTTTTCACGTTCCATGAACAGGAGCAGTAAACAGTCGGGGAGTAACTCTAATACCGCCGCGATCGTAGTTTGCATGTCTCATATAGAACGATCGATTTTCGATAGGAGCCACGGCGATGAATTAAGAAAGCTGATGGCTGGAACCGGGAGAGGTGTTCCGGCGCATTCGATATTTATGAACGTTCAACATTCGAAATTACCACCACGCCGCTATAATTCCTTCTTTACCTCGTCTTTTTATCATTGGCGTAAAAATATCTGCGAGAGAGAAAGAAATCCGAGATATATACTTGCTAATGCACTGAATCCGTTATGAAGTGATCGGTCGATCAACATTTTGGGCAGGACGAACGAAATAAGAGATATTTACTTAAATTGCTGAATTAGTCACTTTAGATGAATCCACTCTTGTAAGTTTTATGATCACAGCAGTGCTTGGAATAGCACTCGAAAGGGAGCAATTACTTTTTTTCAAGGCGATGTATTAATTGCTGCTGGCATAAAAAAAATTAATGATTCCACGGAAAAGGACGTCGTTAGGATTATAAATATTTATCTTACGAAATTTTAAGTCTACTCAACTCCAATTTTAGCGTGGCAATTAGCGATATTGCCAATATAGTTCCTAACTTTGAAACTCTCAGCGAAAGACAGCCAAAACAAAATCGAACTGTGATCGCAATCTGATAACACTATACACCGCTAAAAAAGCTTCTCTGCTAAGATTTGAAATCTCCGCGAAAGAGATAAAAATGTGCCTGATCCCGTCTATCGTATTATCGTAATTGCGTGTCGTTCGATAAAATGTGATATGTGACTTCGACAGCGAGTGGTTGAACTATTAAAGCGTAATAAAATTTTCTTTTCGCTAAAGCGGCCGGCTAATGCAAATTGAGAACAACGCGAAACGAGCAACTAACGAAACCGCGCTCCGCGGCGGGTTTTAATTTCGCCTCTAATGCGTCTTTATGAAGCGACGAGGAAATATCGAGAGAGAAAGAGAGAGAGAGAGAGAGATAAAAAAAAGTTCGGGCAGAGTCACCGCGTTCGCGCAACGGCGATTCCCAGGGCCACCATTGTACGAGCGTAGTTAAAAAACTTTTATATACGCAATCGGTACCGCTGCGGGCAGTTAATCAGTAATTGGCTCGCTCTTGAAACTTCATTAACCCGCAACAGCGCGTGAGAAACGTTGTTTGGTGGACGCCCGCGGTGCCAAGCGTATTAAACATTAAAAATATATTATGAGAAAAGTTAAAGGAATTTATATCGCGTATCGTGACGAGAAGTTATCGGCGATGCTAAAGACACTTCTGACGGTCGTCCGACCGTGTCTGAATTTTCTCAGAGTGCGGCGTTGAGCCCGCGCAAATGACACCGTGCCGGTACGCGAACAGCAATTTTGCCTGTTAAATACTTTTATTAAACTTGGCGGAATTTCCCAGATTGCCGAGACCGTTATGGCTTGTGTTAATTGTGTCACAGTTATTTCAATTCCGTTAAATGAACAACGACGTCCGCGACACGTGTATACGATCACTAGGGCACCGTGCACTTTGTTGATCTTTCAACTAGAAAAATGCAATTGTTATCAGCAAATTATGATTCCATTACGACAGAGACATATATTTTATAAAGTTTGACGCTGATACTCGTATCACATGTCGAATTGATCTAGCCTCGAGCTAATTTCTCCCGGGATAAGATACGACGATGAAAATCGTGAAGCTATTATCGCCGGAGGAGGCTTAAGGACCGACTTCGAGAGCACATTGCGCATCAAGATTGCCCCCCGGTATAACGGGGCCGTTTGGTCTTAAGCCAATGTGTAACGATGTGCCGAGACAAAGAGAGAATGTGGCGAGCTTTTGTCGCTACCGATTGTTATCAACTCCGGAACAAAGACTCGGCTCAGCCTCGATTCTCGAAGCCCGAGAGCGGTATTCCCGTGTCTCGAAAGGCCTACGTGAAACGGTGCGTACACAGACGCGGAATTCCGCAGGAACCTCGCGGCCAAATTTCGTTTCGTCTTAAAAGTAAAATTAGTTGCGAAGCAAAAAATGAAAATTAGAATACAAGTTAAAAGAAATCTGCAATTTATAACTCTGCGAAAATTAATAATGATTAAATATTATATATTTATTAATTTATTAATTAAATCATATTGCAAACATAGTTTACAAGAATTTAGATTTCCCGAAATGAAATTAGTAAAAATAAATATTTCCTCAATAATGAGGATTTTTAGATATCAGAAAAAAATTCGTTAAATAATGGAATGAACAATACAGGAAACGAACGATTACTCGCATTGATTAATGCAATTGTAAATTTATGACAGCAACCATGCCGCGAAAACGCTTTTTTGATGTCGTTGACAGCAGAATGTAATTCGCGCGTAAAGAGCACTAAGAATAATTAATAGTATTGTTCCGGACGAACGAAATTGCTGGATGAAGATCAAAAGCATCGTAATGCTAGTCGTGGTGATGTTGGTATTTTAATAAAAATGTTATTACGCAGTGCATGGTATCGCGGACAAAAGAACTTGCGATTAATTAATAAGATTCCGCGCTTTTGTAACGTACGCTTAGTGTCCTTTTGCGCGAATATCAAAATAGAATTTACAATTCACCGAAATGGAAATCTAACAGCAATGCGTTAAGCAGAAGAGAGCGCGACATATTACAAAGAAAATTAATGCGCAAGAAGAATAAATTTAATTGCTGCACATGAAAACTTTACATAAAACATTTAACTAAATTTTATTACATTCTATTTTTTTTACATGTTTATGCATAAAAAATGTATTGACCACTATCTAGGTAAAATTTTAAAAATACGTTCTATAATGTTATATTTTTATAATAATTATCTTTATCGTTTTTGTGAGTCGCACGAATTTCCAAAAACCGCCACACACAACGTTTGTTTTACCAAGATCGCGAGGAACGAGCTTCATTTGTTGCACTCCTGCTTGGAGCTCGCGAAAGTTGAAATTTTATTATTTATGTACCTGAGAAATGACTTCATTACTCCGAAGAAAGTTTCTGATGAAAATATCAGACTAAGTGTCACCGACAGCAGCGGTACATGCATCGTCGCAGGCTCCTTCGCGTTGCCTTTATCATCCCGAAAGAATACACGCGTTTTACGGCGGTTTTCCACCCATAAAGCGCGCCATCAATTTTCCTTCGCTTTTATCTTTCCTCCTACTTTCTACACTCCACGCGTTCTCTTTCTCCTTCTGCATAATCCACTTCATCTCTCGGCGAGTGCCGACGTATTACTACGCCTGGTACACGGTCTTATGATTTTCTCCTATCTTGCGTTGCCTTCAATTTTCTCTTCCTTGACGAGACTGCGACTGTGCATGTGAATAAGCGGGAGAAAAATCCCTTAAGATAAGACCTTAAGATGTAATGTCAACCGATAGTTTACAACGGCTTCTGGAACAACTCGTGATAAAATTCTAATTTAGCTTTGACATTTAACTGTCATTAAACTTCTATGTTTTAAATTTATCTATGACGAAGTGGAGTAAAATTAACTTTTATTTTTAAATCAATGATTTATTTCTATTTCCGTCAGTTTCTACGATGTCTCGATATCTATCGTACGACTTAAAAGAGACTTCGGGAGATGTGCATGCATATATGTTTTCACATGCTATCTCTTTCAACCCGCCTGCTTTTGTTCGATTTTGCCTTGACGTGTTCCCCGGCTCTTCCTGTTTATCATCCGACGTCATGGCCCGGCAATGCGCTTATGAAACGCCGATGGAATTACCCTCTTCCCCCTTTCCCCTTTGCCGAAGCTTCCAAACTGCTTAGGTTTTTCTTTTGTATCGCGCCACCATGGGAAATTGTAGACATAATCCGCACATTTATATACAGTAGTCCGCCTCCAAGGAATTTAATATACTCGAATGCTTTATAAATGTTTATGAACATAGCGATCCTGCTAATATTATAGCAGCGAAACATAATGAATGCACATAAGGCAGGAATAAAAATATAATCCCCTCAAATTCCCCTTAATTCCTATAAAGCTTATGAAGTGCTCGCTATTATCTCGTAAAATTATTAATTAGCGGTTTTCCGTGTAATTCATCTGTCGTAATAATCTCTACTTAACCAATAGTTTTTTTAATCAATATAAGAAAGTAAAACGTTAAAATCGGATTTCCGGTGTTTCTCGCGTGCAATGAATCGTAGCTTTAGCATTGCAATTGTATAGGACTTTGCATCTGCTCCTCCAGGGCAACAGTTTTTGAAGATATAACTACGACGTGCTAACAACCGGCGCCCGGATGATCCGCAACGCCTGTAATAACCGTATTGCCACAAAGTTTAACCCATAAACCTTGCTGCAGCACCTGTTATACATACGACAGAGTTACTTGCGCTCGAGGTAGAGATAAGTGGATTAACTTTGCTGTAGCCGATATCGTCGACGGCTAATAGTCGATAGTAAACGTCATGTCTGTTCGCGCGCTAAAACATCATCGCGCCCTTCGCGGACAAGAGATTGAGTTATCCCTTCGCTTAGTCGCAAAAATGTTTTGCCGGAGCTAAGCTTGAGCGTTATTTTCTAGACTTTAATTATGTGAAATGTGTCATATTCGAAAATCTTACGTAATGCAGAAAAATTGAGAATTTTTAATTTGCACAAGAATTATTAGTTTTTCTCAATATAACGTCTGCAATAAAGAATTAATGTAACTCTGAATAATTTTATAATAAGTATTAATTTTATAAAAATTATTAATTATTTTTACTTATTCTGAATTGTTTCACTTAATTGTACGGTACGTTATATTCACCGAATATTAATAAATTATGGTTGTAAGGCGACATGAAATTATCGATGGGAAATGTCGATCATGAAAGTCCGTGTCATGCATTTTGAAGATCCGAAACGTATCTCGAGTGTCTCCTCGCCTGTTTTCCAATCCGAATGGCGTTCTCGAGATAACTCGCGCTGCGCGAAACAGTTTCGCGAGCCTTGATTGACATTTTCGTGAATATCAATCAGATATTTGTTTTAGAATTCGATTTGATTCCCAGCGGCTATTTGCTCTCACCGCCATTATTAGTTCGTCAACTGTTTCGACGAAATCATCGCTCACCGATGCGGCTAAAGTTATTTCGTCGAATATCGATTATTACTTCGTGCCTCCGCGGAATCCGGCGGGCTTCCAATTAATTATTAACTCATTCCGTATTCCGCGAACGGATTTTGCAATGTTGATTTTACAGAGTTGATTGACGTTGTTATAATATCGAAATAATTATTTCTCGACAACGGGAATAAATTTTTTTCCGGTGCGTTTATTTCTTATTTGTTTATTATAAAAGAGAAGAAACGTTCGCGAGAGTTCGCGTATCAAAGTCCATGTTTCATCATTTCAGTCCATTGTGTCGTCCACACCTTGCGCTTTCTCAAGCTCAATAATTCATATAGTAATCTAATCAAATAAAATATATGCATCACATAATTTCTGCAACATTTAATCTTGATGTTTATTGCAACTGTATTTACCTCTGTTAATTTACGTCAATTTCTCTTCCACTTTTCGCGAAACTTAACTCGAGGTCTGAATAAAAAGAAGAGATAAAAATAGTTTGCCGCTTGAACGCCGTGCTCCTCGCAATTTTCGAATCACGTGCATGCTACTACGGTAGATGGTGAAGGTTTTGGGGGCGGAGTTACTGCCTGGACATGGTCCTTTTGACCGTTGATTGCAGCGGATGCGGGAGAACGAGGCGACCCTGGGACGTCTTCAGCAGCAAGGAGCCGGCATGCCGGAGGAACGCGAGCGGGAGAGGGAGAGGGAACGCTGGAGTCTTCTAAGGGCGGCGCGGGACGAGGCCGATCGAAGTCTCAGCCTCGCGGCTAGTTTGGCCGACAAAGAAGCAGCCCTTTCGCACGCACACGCGACCATAAAAGAGGTGAGCTCCGCTCGTTGAGCGCGCATCTAAATTAACGAGTAAAAATCGGTAGGATTCGCTTCTCATGAAATTCCAGGAGACTCGCCAAAAACAATAATCTCGCACATGCGATCATTATTTAGGGATTATAAAGAAAAAATTAATTTCTCGCGAGTCTTAAAAGATATACATAAATTTAGACAATTGCTCAGTACTCCAATATCTAGCTAAAATATGAATTCTGCGGCTGAATTTTCCTTGCCCATCGTTATTTCCGGATTTCTCATTGACGCAGACCGTTATAATGACTCGCGTCTACGGATATATTTCTTCATTGTTACAGCTGCAACGTCAACTGACAGAACGCGGCGGCGGCGGCGGGATCTGCCTGAGCGATCAGGAGTCCCTGGTGTCGTTTCCACGGGGCAGCGTGAACGGTGCCGCGACGCCCGGAGCCGGCAGCAGCAGCGGCGGCGGCGGTGGCGGCGGTGGCGGCGGCGGTGGATGCGGCATCATCCCCCATGTGAATTCCCAGCCGCCCTTAGGCACCACCGAGCTCGGCATGTCCGTGGGTAATGTGGGAGGCGGCCCGGGTGCGGGATCCTCCGGCGGCCAGGCCGGCGATCGCGGCAGCTGCAGCGCAGACAGCGGCGTCCGCGGGTCCAGCGATCGCGAGAGCGGCGGGGCGACCAGCGTCGGCGGAAACCTCTCGGACTCCACGACCGACGGTGAGAATCATTTCGATAATGATTGGGTCCGATTAGATTTTGTTAGTTACGTCGCACGAAATTATATTAAGGTACAAAATTATACGAAATTATACGAAAAGTATAAAATACTCGAACAATAAGAGAAGAAAAAGAGAGAAAAAGAGAACGCACAAAAAAAACGGAAAAAAAAAGTATAAAAAGAAAAATGTACATATCTCATAAAGAGAATTTTACCTCGTTCAAAATCCTTCTCTCTTACAGTGATATCAGTGAAATCACAAAGTCGCTTTGGATAATCTCTTCACTAATGTCTCTTTACACATTTCTATGAATAAAATCTTTTAAGTACATCAGATTGTGTAACATAACTTGGATTTGATTGTTGAATTAAGATGAAAATTAATATCACAATGTATATATCAGTCAATGTCAATTTTCTTATTTCTATCTTATTATATTTTTAATCATAAGCATGCGGGTTTTATCCATATCTTATATCTATGTATTAAAACATTTATGCCTTTATACAACATAATGAATTTATACAATGTAATCTTCTCTATTCTAGAATTAATGAACGTTTGTGTCATTATAAAAAGTATCGTAATAAATAACGGCGCAGAATAACACTGATTCTATAGCAGAACTCGCCGTATGACAACGAAAGAATATTTTTGAAGATCGTCGGTTTATCAAAAGTTACTATTAATCACAATCGGAGTGACGTCCGTTTAGGAGATAATGACTTTGGCGTTTAGTTGCAACGAGTCTCAAGATTAATCGTTTAGTCAGAGGGGATCGCCAGTGCACATCCGACCAAGTACCAACTTGAAAAATAGTCCAACGGCATCCGTCAGAGTCGCGAATGTTAATCGAACGTAGGTGGTGGCGATCTAATCGAGCACACGCTTCCTTCATGTATTATTCAGCCAATCGCCGTGCCGTTGCATCAAAACGGTTTGATCGATTGGGTTTCCGGCAAACATTCGCGGTCACCGGAGAGGGCTTGGGATTTAATGCGCGTGCATGATTTTCAGCGCGAAAGGATGCACTTTGGGATGCGCAGGAACGCTAAAGTCTCAGGATTATCTGAACTCTTGCCAAGTTACATTATCAAGTTAAACATTTACCCAGGATATTACCGCTCCACTATCTATCTTTTAACATTTTTTTTCTCACGAGAAAAACTGCTTCGGAGTAATAAGAGGATTTAAATAGAGTGTTATCACGTACATATATTATTATTAATTAATATGTAAATATTATTAATTAAATCTGGCACGGTAGACAGCTGGTGAGGAACTAATTAATAAACCTCACAATAAACTTACGTAAATCAACAATAAGCCCTCTCGAATTTGTCACGCAGCTAATAATGGGATATTAAAAGTTAATTAGCCAATTAAACATTATCCCAAGTGTAAAGTTATCAATTTAAACTTTCTCTATTAGCCAGATAGAAATTTTCGCTAATGGCCGCGTCCATTATCTCGTGCAAAAAGTCAAGGCGTCAAGTTACTTTGCACTTTCCAACATCGCGACGTCCCTCCCCTCGTTCCACTTTCGGTGGCGAACGATGGGCATTACCTCCGTCATCGTCGTAAGGGCGCCGCGACATAAAGAACACAAGCTCGGCGAACAGCGGCGACGAGGGAAGCTCGTTCTTGACAGCCCCCAGCACAATGTGACGCGAGGCCCGCGCCGGGTCCCACCTACCCCGCACTTCCTCCCCTTTACTGTAAAATTTCATGTCCTTTATATATATTTCCGCGCAGGCACGCCGACAATTACGGTCGAGGGCAGCGGTCTCGACATGGACAGCATCTCCGTGGTATCCTCCGTAGCACCACCCCACATATACCAATGTAAGTGTCCAAGAGCATAAATCACTGGATCGTCGTCACTTCCCTCGTCACTCAGCGCTCTATCCCGCCTTCCCTGTCCTGGTCGTATAACTCGAAGCGCCTCTGCTGCTTCTCTCACTGTATGCGTCTTTCTCTTTTCATCTGACCGATACCCGTTTTCTTGCGTCAGCGAAGGGTGGCTGGACCGGTGGCCGATCGCGAATGATGTCAAAAATACGCAGGATTAACAATTGTAACATTTTTTTTCGACACTGATTGTCAGGTCGTTATGAGTCGCATTAAAATATTCGTAAAATAGCCGAGAATCCTTTGATTCTTCTATCCTGCAGATCTCTAAAGCTTTCTAGAATCACGATGGCCCGAAAACTCGGACGGCACGGTCGCTATCGTATTCTGGTCACCCTGTAGTCATTTATCTCTTGGTATGCGCGTGTGTGTACGTACGTGTGTGTGTGTATCTGTGTGCGTCGTATGTGCGAACATGCGTCTTAATATGGTGAACGGTGGTCCCGAAAGGGATCGAGAGCGCTCACCGAATAAATCATCGTTTTTCTCGATGCGTGAAAGCCTAACCGAGGTGCCGAGGGTCCCCCAAGGATGTCCTCGATACAAGTCCTGCCTGCTACATGGCCTGAATGCATGCGCATGCACATACCGTAAAACCTGACAGAGACGACAAGAACGAGCTATGCCCACGAAAAGGATTTTTTGCACGCGAGCAGGATCGCTGCACGACGCGCTATGTGTTCTTTATGTGACTTGCATCGATTGCCCCATTCACTGTGTTACGGAACAGGATAACGCTTGATGAAAGAGCCACGTGAAACGCGATTTTCGTGCGCAGCGTAAAGAAAAAGAATAATCCAGAGAAACGTGAATGAATGATTAGCAGCTTGTCGATCTGACGCTACTCACATCTTGCTGTGTCCAGTTGTTAGCAAATTGTCATTCACGTTCTTTCTCTGCTACACGGTTTCGTTTTAACAAAAATCTTCACATGCCTAATATTCGTGCGACATGCAATCGTTGCGTGTAACTCATTGTTTTGTCGATGGTTTTTCCATTCAACACGTAGGGCTTACATCCTCCACGCATACGTCATTTACATTACATTTCTACGAACTACTTCTATTTCGGTCTTTCTGTTCTCGCTCCGAGTGCTCGAGAGTACGCCGAGCGCTCCGTTATCGGAAATCGACACGGTAATATCGACACGCGTATCTTCTGTTTGCAGCCGCGACCACACCGAAGGACTGCAGCCCTACGCTGTCGCCGCTGAACGCGTTCTCAAGGTCCATGGACAATTCCTCGCTATCGCGATCGGTCGAGCAGCTCTCCAGCCCGCTGGAATCCGAGCCGAGGAGGAACAAGCAACCACCACCTGTCGTCGCACCTGCCGCGCATTCACGATCGTCCGCCACTCGCGGCGGCACATGGGGATCCATTTCAAGGTAAGGAGCTCGTCCCGTTACGGAAAACGCTCAACGTTTTATTGCGCAACGCGCGAATCGCAATTTGCTCGCCACGTAAATGGGGCATAAATTCCGTTTCGACGGGACAATTATTTCTTACGTAATTATTGTTCTCCCTAACACGCTGCCCCCGCTGATACCAATTACGCATTAATTGAGTGAAATATCAGTTATTTAGCTCGCAAACATTTAGTGGCAATTACCGCCGCGGCAACACGAGCGATACATTTTACCCATAAATACGAGTTAAATTGTTTTGCTGCGGCGAATAATTTATACGTGACATATAATACAAAGCGGGCGGTCAAATAATAGCTCCGGCGTAATAAAAAAAAAAAACGCCGGTCGAGTCGAGACGCACTCCTGACGAGAAGCACTCCGTGGAAGTACAGCCATACGGCTTGTGTGGCGAGCAATTCATTCGCCCGACGGTGAATGGTTTTACAAAGTGCACGGCTTGTCCACATTGATTTTACAATCTCGCGCGCTTGCACGTAAGCACATCGCGGTGCGCCGTCGACATTTTTGTACTTTGATGACTCTTAGTATTACTTCGGCGAAGTGTGTGATTACCACGCAAGTCTTACCGCCTAACAATGTACAAACGAGCGGAATGAGTTCATAACACGATAGAAGGGAAATTGCGACTTCACGACAACGGTTACCGGGAGTGGAGGTAGATACGGATTTTCGCGCCGTGCAGAAATAAAGTTGTAAAAGAGATTGTCATGTAAAATAACAGCGTTCTTAAGACGATCTTTCTTCCGGATATAAGAGAGCGGCACATCGATTTTTCCATCATATTCTTCATACTTGGATACTACAGCCGATGAGACTTACATCCGTAATGTGATTTTGCTCTAAATGATGGATGACGCCAAACGGCTGTTCAGCTATAAAATAGTGTATAGAAATCTCGTAATCCTCCGTTATCCCGTCGTACATGGTAACATGAGACCAGCAAACGTTAGATTTACCCCCAACGAAGAATCTCAATTTCCTATTTCTAATTATTTCACATTTATGAAATCAAAATCAGTATACTTATGTAAAAATATTGATTTATTATCTTTATTTTCTAAATTATACCCTTTTCAAATTGTACCCTTTCGCACAATTAACGTGAATGGATCGATTGTTTCTCCCTTCTGGCAGAGTATTCGCCCGCTCGCGACATCGGAAGACGGCAAACAGTTCCAGCGGTGGCGGCGGCGGCAACGAGGGCTCAGACGGCTTTGATCCATATCGATCGTGGTCGCCGCTCACCGAGGAGGGTTACGCCGAGAAACTTCGTTTGCTACGAGAAGCAGCCTCCGTGCCCATGGAACGATGGCGAGCCCCGACCGTTTTAGCCTGGTTAGAGGTGGCCCTCGGGATGCCGCAGTACGGCCCACGATGTGCTGAAAATGTCAAATCGGGCAAGGTAAAGGATTTATCACCTGTTTTCACTAGTGAACTTTAAACCAGTTTAACCTGTTGATATAAACTTGAATTCTTCTCGATTCCTCAACCGTTTTATTTTTAAATTATGACTGATCATAATCATGTCGAAGGCTTCTCATTTATGCGAAATCTTTGTTTATTTTTGTATCGTAATAACAATTTACAAAATCGTTTCTGATTGAAATACTTGTCGATCTTGATCAATTAAGTTTTAATTATTACGATATTATTTTTAGGTTCTACTGGAACTGAGTGATGCCGAACTGGAGGCCGGTTTAGGCGTAACTCATCCGCTCCATCGAAAGAAGTTGCGTCTGGCCATCGAGGAACATCGGCATCCGAGTCACGTTCGATATCCCTGTATCGCCCAGCTCGGTCACACCTGGGTAAGCTCCGAGTGGCTGCCAGATCTCGGCTTGGCCCAGTACTCGGAGAGTTTCGCCACCAATATGGTGGACGCGCGTATGCTGGACCATCTGAGCAAGAAGGAGCTTGAGAAGCTTCTCGGAGTCACGAGAAAGTTTCATCAGGCCAGCATCGTCCACGGCATTCACTTGCTGCGAATGCTAAACTATGATCGACAGGTAAGTAAATTGGTACTATCGGTCGAAATAATATTACAAAGTTTTGCTGAATTCATCAGGAACTTGTGAAGATAAACACTGATTAATCAATTCTTTACGCAGATTAATCAAATGTAATTGTGGTTGAATAATAACATCAAAAATTATGTCATGCTTTTGTGGTAGGCTCTCGCTGTCAGGAGACATCAATGTGAACAGGTTGACTCAGATCCTTTGGTTTGGACGAATCAAAGGTTTATTCGGTGGGCGAGGAATATCGATCTCACGGAATACGCCGAAAACTTGAAAGGTGAATTGTATTTCGGCGAGATCAATTATGTATTTTAAAATAAGAAACTTTATAAACTACAATCTATTATATAATATATATGGTAATTACAGTTGATTACAGATAAAGTTTTAATATATAATAATTATTATATATGTATACATATATAAAATTTAATATTTAAAAAACATAAAAATATTTATTCTATATATATAAATTTCTTTTTTTACAGCTTTTTGTCAAATTTTATTGTAATGTAACATATTTCTCTTCTAAAAATAAGAATACACAGAATATGCAAACTAAAAACTCGACCCTTCACTTTTAAGCCCGATAACGAATTACCGATATCATTTATTTTTAATAAAAAAATTTTCTTTTCTACAGACTCGGGTGTGCACGGTGCTCTGGTCGTATTGGAGCCGTCGTTCACTGGCGACACCATGGCCACCGCCTTGGGCATACCGCCAGCGAAACACATGATTAGACGACACCTCACCGCCGAATTAGAAGCGCTCGTTCTGCCAGCAAGGTATTCAGTCTACTGTCATCCAGAGGCGACACTGGACAACGCTCACTAATCGGCATGACGTCGTCGTTGTTCTCATCGTCATCGAGAGACGGGACGACGTCTCCGGAACACTAATTGGCACCTACGAAACCGTGTTCGGACATTCCTCGCCTCGAAGGAATCTCTTTAGAGCGCCTCGGGAATTCCAGCGTCAATTTCGAGACCCTTCTCGAAGTCACTCGAACTCGCGCTAAACGTGCTTTCTCCGCGCTTTCTACGGCGAGGAAGACGCATACTCTAAACACCTTTTGTCGAGTCATGCAATAGAACGAACCTTGCCTTTTAAGCCCACAGAATAGAAGGTATCGTTACTCACGTAGAGGTATCATTCGATTACGAAATTAAAGGGATTCGTTGAGCCGGTATTAAGGCATACCTGACTGTTAAGATTTTTTGTGTGAAGATTTTACTTCTTGGAACGTTGTATTCGAAATGCCATTCTCGTATCAGGCATTCGGGAGGAAAATAAGAAAAAAAAATGCTCAATCCTTTGATTAAACGCGAACGATCTCAATAGGTGAAAGACAATAAAACGGAATTGAGTTTCTTTTACGTTCGTCACGTAAAGACGCTCTTAGGAGATTTTTCTTCGAGGTAAGAATGTGATATAACGAGGGATGAAATCGGTGTACGGGTCGTTTTATTCCTTATCCCTCGATCGACTTGTGCCATATGTCGACCGTATTCTCGAAACGGAAGCAGCAGGTGCAGGTTGTAAAGCAACGAACGACACGTCGCGCCGGACTCCGCGTCCAATCCACGTGCGACGGCCAAAGTTAAAATCGTCAAATTGCGAAGTAAATCGTGCTAGATTGCGATTTTCAGTCTTCATCGAGGCAGTAGAGACTTTCACTAGAGCATCAAAAAGCATCAGTCAATTACTTATTTACAGGAATATCTCGCGCGCGGACAAGTAGTCGGGAGTGCTTTTTTTTTTCATTTTCTCTCGGCAGGAGAAGCGTTTTCGAGAAAGGTTCGCGCGGAGACGAATCGCCGGCAAATTTCGACGGACCCCCGTTCGACGAAGTGCGTTCTTCGCTTCTTTAACGCGTGCGATATTCGCGCTTCGCGTCATAAAAAAAAAATAGCATTAGCTCGGAAGAAGAGAAAGTGAGATAGAATTGTTACTGTATAGTCACCGTTAATCGATAGGCAGTTACTTTTCCAGAATTTCTACGAGTAAAGTTAGCTACATCGTGTAAGAGACGTATCCGTGAACTTCCGCAGAAAAGCTTTTCGTAACCGACAGAACGTAATTTAACGTATAAACGCTAAGAAATCTCGAGAGGAAATTGTAAATATTCCGTGAACCGACTCGGAAATGAGGCAGATATGAAGGGGAGTACACGATTTTCATTTGGATTTTATGATAGTTCTGTGAAACGCATGGATAATTAATCGCGAATCTAACTCGGTCAGACTCGTTTAAAACTTTTACAGTTCCAGTTAAAGTTCTCGTCGATGTTAAGTGGGCATCGAGCAGCGCGCTAAAAATTATCGATGGCCTCAATGAATTGCCTTTAACAAGTAAAGCACATCGTGTAATTAAAATTTAATTGAAATGTGGACTCCCTTAATATATCTAGAGCTGTAGGTATAGAGAAAGAGAGAGCAAAAGCGCGCTCGCACGACGCTCCTCGATCGCCCATCGATCGCTGTCGTACGCGCTCGCCGCAAAAGGTACTCGTAGTCTTAATACACATGCCATACCTGAATATATCGGGCATACACACACGTAAATACAATATACAGTTACAATCGATATATAAAATGTACATATACAAACATACGCGATTACCGCCCAGTGGAACGTGCCGGAGTACTTCGCCGGAGTACTCGGCACAGTTGCAGCGCGCGATTCGCTGGGTCTGCAGTCCACTCGATCGCGGATCCACCGGTAATGTTTCTCATAGCTGAGCCGTAGCCCACAGCTGCCGCCTGCACTGCACTGCGCTATGTACAGCACATGTTAATCTTAGTGATCGTGGTGTAATCCTTGGTCAGACACCTCGCCCCCCGCACAACCCCCCTTTTGCATCTCCGATAGATTCTCCGAAAGGGGAAAGCGCCTTCCGTTGTTTAAGCAACCCTCAAGCGAAACTTTTAACATATTTCTATTAAATGAATCATATATTATCGATTATCCCTTCTTGTTAAGAATATAGAAGAATCGTTTGGTTTCTCCCCCCTTGCTGTCTTACGGATGAGACTCCCCAAATGTTTCTCTGGCCAGGAATCACACCACATTTGCATTATGATTCCTTTTATCTTTTTCTAATTTGCCAACTTTAATATTTACATATATCTTTTGACTGTTCGATGTTTACTCTCGTTGACTGGTTAGCGTGTGTGGCTGGAAATGCGTCCCGGTTGGTCCGGCTCTAGGGGACCATCCTCGGCGTATCGGCAGCCCAGTAAACATTATACATTACTCTATATCGGTGGTGCACAAAATGCTTGTGTATGTATATTTATGTTGTAACTAGATATTCATTATAAGATAGATCTCGTTCTATCGTCAGACACCTACAGCGAGCCAATGTCATTGTTTCACAGATTATTACAGAATTTTACGGAACATAAATAAAAGACGCGAGTAAAAATCTTATTCAACTAAATATTCAATTCGCGTTTGAAACAAAGATTTGCCGTAAATGTCGAATAAAAGTTTTGCAAAAAAAAAAAAAGATACATATTTAGAGAGTGGCTCGCTGTAGTGTCACACGTGTGTGTGTGTCCGAGATATGTGCATATCAGGCGGCCAAGGACGCCAAGGTGTACGCAAGAAAGCGTGCATGAAAAGGGTGGTGTGCGTGTGTGCGTAGAAGTCAGCTGGAGGTGGTCCCGAGGAACAGCACCGGCGGGGGTGGCCGTCCGATGAGCACCGCGAGCGCGGGCGGTAGTCTCGGTCGTGGAAGCAGGGCGCTACATCTGCAGCATCATCAGAGCTCGCTGTCGGCCCTCCACATGACGGCGAACCACACCGGCACCGTCGACAGACGCAGATCCAGCCTCAGGGTAACGTACCGTTTAGATTCAACGAGGATCTGGTCCGCTTACAAGCGCACCAGGAACTCGATGCCGCTCCCCGCCTCGCCTCTGCACTCCCCTTAGCTCTTTCGCACGAGAGGTATCGTTAATCCGGTCTAATCGTTAGATAATAACTAGATAGATAGATAATAACCTAAAGCTTCTTTTGTTCAAACTTCTGAGCTCGACAAGTCGAGCTGTCTTATGCTTGTTTTTCCTTCCATGAAAATATACATATATTGTATAACTTGTATATATTAAATTATGCAGTTTAATTAATAAGACAAGCGATTTTTGTAACTGATTTTTTTTTTGGCCTGGAAAGAGATAAGGATAGTGCGAGATACGTCTTTTAGACAGTTATCTCTTGGCGAGTTGCTTCTTGAAGCCTATGCTTGTTTTTATCATGATCACTGTTTCGTAGAGAATTTGATATTTAGAGAAATGATATTTATGTGATAATCTTAATATTTCTCGATTAGGATTACATAAATGAATAGACTTCTTCTTCCTTTCGTTCAATCTTAAAAAGAAAACTTAGGAACGGTATATCGCTCGGTTATAAAATCTAATCTTTAATTTGCGTTATGATAAAATTATTTAATATTTATTTAATTTCCGTATGCCAAGCTACATATATTGTAAACTATCAGGAAATATCTGAATTATTTTCTAATATTATTTCCTCGACGTATCAACAATTAATTAGATAAATTGTAATCAATACGGATGATAGCAATAATCGGTTATACAACACAGATAAAAACACGCTAAAAATACAGAAACTCATCAGGATTGATTCATTATTCCATTTTAAACGTAATTGCAGTTTATTGTGCAGTCATTTACTCCCGTTTCCACGCTCACTTTCATGCATCTCATCTGTGACTATTAGCTCTTTATTTTTATTAATTATTGGCACGACTGCATGGCATCGCTTAGTTAAGGACGCTCGCATAACACTCTGCGGCGAAATTTTTCCCTCTAATAATCGTAATTGATCCTCGTCGAGAAAGAAACGAATAATTATTTCGAACTGTGGACGACAATTTTTCTCTCGAAATTGCCTCAACAAAGTCCCTCAATTTTATTAGAAAACAAACAATATGAAGTATTTATCGCAATAAAGAAATCACGATTAGTTACTAAAACTGTTATACAATACATATTATTATTTAGTATATTTTTTTATCGATTATATAGAATCGTAGTATACTTTTTTTATAGCTTTTTTTTAGAGCATTACAATGTGCATTATATTTATTCATAAAAGTTAATAATTTTAATTCACTACATGAAAAATTTATACTTACACAGTTTGCTATGTAAAAGAAAATTTCTCGTCCACATAGTCTATTCAGAGTTTCTATTCACACGACGAGAGTCAATGACAGAATTTCACGCTGTGAGCTATGAGCTCGACTTAACGTTAATCATTGTCCCTGCATCCCGTGGATCGTCGCAGACCTGCAGTCTTCTTTACTTGAAAAAGGTTCGGTATTTCTTACATATATATCCATTGTTTCTTTTTTTAAAGTTCTTTATACATTATCCTATATCATAGAGCATATCCTTATTACGAAGCCTATCGATTCACTGCATCATTGCGGATCGATCGATTGAAGCACGTTTTTGCAAAGTCTCCGATGATCGGCAATCCATAGAGATTAATTCCAATATAATTATCAACGCCTAGATAATCTTTTAACATTAATTTAATTAATTATTTTCAATTTGCGGAAGATTTTGTAAAAATGTCTTTGCAAGGGCACACGAGTAAACAATTTATCGTGACCAATTTTTAGCATTGTTACAATCAATTCTTGTAATTTCTCAAAGTAATTGATACATTACGAACAAAATTATTTATTACTAATTTCACACATGTGTAGCGACAATCAGATTAATGTCTCAATCGGTCGCAAACTCGTGCCCATACCCTTTCCTAGGAGAGTAAAATAGGAAACCATCAGTATGGCAAATGTATCGGCATAGTGGAACGACGAAGCGTTTTTGTCGTATGAACGCTTCCTCGCTCGCGAAAGAAAACCCCTCGATCTCGGCGAAGCGCGGCAGGAGGTAATTTCCGATTAACGCGATTAATTGATCCGCACTGTTCGAGGCGATGCTTCGCTGAGATCCAGACGATTCCTATGGATCTCGACCTCGATCGCGCAGGCTCTGAAATGCGAGCAAAGGAGTAATCGAACAAAAGATCTGAATGTACAACAGACTCCGGAATAATCGAGTAATTATCGTTGTGCCCGGTCCGTCGAGCGCGAGACACCTGAACGCGCGAATATCGATCCATTGAATCAGCGTGAGAAAGCCGTTCGCAAGGTAAAAGAGAAAAAGACTGATGGAGTACGAGCCTAAGCCTTGCAGCCGTATTATCCATAATTAGAAAATGTAGCAGATCGCGGAAACACCTCCTTCTTGTATTTAATCATCTACTTGTACACCTCGTTTCCGTCTTTATAGTCCAATCAGATTGCCAGACAATCTGTCGCGCTGAGAAAAGGATATATATATATATATTTGCGTAAGGGAGAGCAAGTTTATTCCGTTTTTATTCGTCGTGAAAATGAATATTTAATATCTAAGCTCGTTCATGCATTGAAAAGCAAAGGAAAATGTTACGGAAACATTTGTATATTTTATTCCTTTACAGAAACATTTCATACTCTAAAATTTTTAATGAAAAATTTATCAAGTTAATAATTGATAATTATTTCAATAATTAAATCGCAATTTATTTATCGCTGCCGTAGAAATTAGGCCACGATTGTTCTGCAGCGTAATAAATTGAAGATATCGAAGAGAGAAACAATTAACTAACAAAATATTCAGGGGCCTATCGAGTGTTACCCAATGCTGCCGTGAAATTGCGCATCCCCTAATCCCACGATTATACCCTATTCTCAGCGCTAAAGGTATATCGACGTACGCGTAATGCCACACTGTAAACACTGTATATAACGAGCATATACGTTAGCCAAACACGTGTCCTCCTCATGTATGTAAGCAGAGTGTCCCGTGTCTTCAGGTACACCTTTATAGCGATTAGCGATTAAAATTATGCATTATGCAACTCGAATTACGTAGCAGACGTATTTATAGCGGGCCATTATTTATGACTGCAAAGGGGCGCCG
This sequence comes from Tetramorium simillimum, assembly GCA_011636635.1. NCBI lineage: Eukaryota > Metazoa > Arthropoda > Insecta > Hymenoptera > Formicidae > Tetramorium > Tetramorium simillimum. Next base: position 43,815 of record VBVQ01000027.1, on the reverse strand, counting down.
CGGCCAGCCGCGGTCGCCCGTCATAATCGATTGTGTAAATATAAACTGACGATATCAATGTGGAAATTCACCGTGTGGATTCTTAATCGACCTTATTTCGTCCTTTTGCTAGTTGTCGTGGAGAAGCTCACAGGTATGCGCCATTAATATACATTCAAGTACGTACTTATGTATCCGTGTAGCATCCCCTCACACGTTCCCATTAATCCCGCTGACACACCGTATCACTTGGATTATTGTGAGCGACCATCAGGACGGGCCCGCCGGTTGCCGACGCACTCCGTTGCGAGAAATGACGAAATAAAAACAGTGGGCCCTTCTTTGTCGCAGCACGTGCAACCTATCTATGTCTACTGCTTTTAATCATTCTGCAAGAATCACTCTGCTACCCAGCGAATCCTGAATCTCTGTCTCATATTCGTTGATCCTCTCATTCTAGAAAATACAGCGAGTGTCATAACGAAATTTAGATAGCGACGTTTCATAATCAATACTAACGTAGCAAGTAGGAAATTGTTTCACATTAAATGATGAAAATGTATAATTAATAACACTCAAACCGAAATATCAATATTTGTTTTATATGGAAAATATGGAAAAAATTTGATAGTTCAAGCTACTATCTAAATTTCTACACTACATATTTTCTTTCTACCCGCAATGAAAACTTCAAATAATTCACTAAAGAAATATTTATAAAAGAGTTTAATTGTTCGGAGGTCTTTTAGAAATTTTCTTTAGATCATTCTTTTATGTTATCTGAATTAATTCTATTAATACGTAAGCGTTTCCCGGTCGCTCGTTTGCTCGTAGCTTCGATCTCCTCGGAAAGTCGAGATTCACCGCCTAAGTAGAACTTACAAGTCACAGTCCTTTTAATCAAGACACATCTTTTCGCAGGGATCCCTGAGCAGAGCGTTCGGTCTCCGGCCTAGAAGCGAGAAGGCGTCACCGTCGTCGTCCTCAGACACCGGGAGCCTCGCCAGCCAATGCCAATACATGAGCAGCAGCGTCCGCAGCAACTCGCCGCCACCGCCGCAGCTGCCGCCGCGGCCGATGTCGACCGGCGGCGGTAAGCGGCATCGGCGGGTGAAGAGCATCGGCGACATCGAGTACATAAGCTCGGCCGCGGTCAGCACCCCGGTCTGACAGGAGGGTAGGCCCCACCATTCGGGGCCTTATCGCAGCCTGAGCGAGCGCGGCTACTCCTCCTCCTCGTACTCGTCCCAGTACGGCTCGTATTCCGGCTACAGCAACGTCCTGACGACCGGCGATCAGTACCAGCAGTATCAGCAGCCGTCCGGCGGCAATTACTATCAGCAGCTGCAGGGCGGGTACTACTCACCGCAGAGCTCCGGGCACCCTTTCCCGGGTGTGCAGAGATACGGCAGCCTGGCCGAAGAGGCATGGTCGTCGTGCTCCACCAAGGGAGACGGCCCGGCGGGAATCTCGAAGACTAATCCCAGGACTTATTTAGCTTAGCTTCTCGCCGCACCGAAGGCTCGCTGAGCGGATGTTCGCTCGAGAGTAACGTCACCGTGCGCGCGACGCGACGTGGTGCACGGTGATGTAGTATCCTAAAGGAAAAAAGTGCATCCCTGTGGTTTCAGAGAGAGAAAGACATCCACTTTATCTTTTATCTCCCCCGTGGACCCACAAAGATGATTCAGTAAACGGCTTATGGCAAGAGAAAATCATGCAGAAATATCATGTCGCGCGCTTGTCAGAGCCAGATGTTAATCAGTGCAATTTTGCGTATTTCAAACGTGGCTCGTTATATCAGACGCTGTACCTACGTGACTCAAAGAGATAATTATCAACAAGCTGCTAAGAGTGTATCGCTAAATCTAAGATCCTGAGCTTCTGATATTTCATGTTTTGACGTAAGAATGTTATCGAGGTGACCTGATCGAATTTACACTTAATTTGCTAAGGGAATCGATGCGATCCCCGGATAATCATTATCGTTGGTCCGAAATGATTGACATAAACTTGTTATGTAATAACAGTAATAGACAATACGTTAGCCGTGAATAATGGTTTACCAAAACACGAACAATTTCGGGCACTTTACGATACAACTAAATCTAAAGTTCCAATGGGCGAGTAAAAAACGTTGATGTCAGTTATTCTCAGATTTATTCTCAATTACAAAGTAATTCTACGTCGTACAAATACTGGGCAGCATATCGTGATGTTAAGAAGCATAAAAGAGTCTGACCAAATTTTATGAAACACATCGAGCTACCGATCGATATATACATATATCTGATGGAAATAGATAAGATATAAAAGAGTATAATTAATGATCACAAGTAAGATTATACATAAGCGAACTAATAATGAAAATCTTTCGGTTTAATTCATATGCATGTATACTACGGTGACAATATCTCACAGAAACGATTCGCCGGTATAATTTTTTATTGCTATCATTGCGAACGGCATCCCTCTATCGAGATATAATTATAATTTAGATCGTAAACTCATTCCTATATGTAAGCTAGCACGAGAGAGTCGTATCGTGGAATATCGTTAGAAAATATTTTCGCTTATGAATCGATCTTTACGAACGAATGAATGACTGCGGAAGCTTTAAAGATATCAGCCAGCTGAAAACTGACGGCAGCGGCGCGTGTGTTTTCGGCATCCCTTCGTGTACGTATGCATATAATACGTACGTTTCTCTGTACTTTTACGTTATTTTCTATCAATGTGTACGTATGTGTGTGAGTTTCCCGCAGCCACTTAACTGGAAACTTTATACGCGTAAGCTTGAAACAACACTCAAGCTAAGTGTATTAGATGCCGCGAAGTTCTAATGAATATTGAACAGAATCGCCTCATGGAGACACCTAGTCTTCCATTATATTCCATCGTATTCAGGAGCACGATGAAATTGAATACAATTCCGTTCTTCGTTATTCTTGAACCAAAAGGAAGAATCGGAAAACTCAATTGTCGTTGCGACGAATCCCTTCTCGCTCGCATTGGCACACGAGAATTCTCCAAGTACCTATCTTGAAGCTGCAAGCTGTATATTAAAAGTTAAAAGAAACTGCTCCCCAGATAAATACAATTAATTTTTCATTGCGTATCTATGGTACAATTAATTATGCGACCATCGCGACGCGCACTCTAATAGAAAGGAAATATAAACAAAACAAGTCGCAAGCCACACGATTTAATCCAAGTGCCAGAATGATCGAGTGTGCACCGTCATTTGGCGCACTGCCGAAACGTATTTGTACGTTCGACTCGAACGTACGTTGTATCATTATATTAATACGTACAATCTCTCCCCAGTGTTCGTATATTACGCTCGCGCGGTCGCAAGGGAAAAAGAAAGACGATATTTTGCAGACAGTGCACATATTTAACGTGATATTTATTCGTAGATTATAATCATTTCTTGATATTTATGCGGCACCCGCGTGTTCGGTCGTCGAACTATTTGATTCTACGTTAATCGGAGAACGATCAGGACCACACGATATAATATATTTTACTGTTCGACTAGTATTATCGTCGTTTCGCGAGGCGGAAACGGCGAATTAATACGCCAGCTATCGTGACATTCGTGTACCTAAGTAATTTATTTATATAAATTAATTTAGGTCTGTAATTTATTTATATACGATATTATTGCGCAATACGCGGCCAATACCTTGCTTGAACGCGACAGAAACACCGTGTTCGCTTATATATATTGGTCGCAGCGCGCGATTACACATTTCAATACAAACCGTTGTAAATGTGCTCAGTATCGTCTGTATATATTTGTGTGAACTGTATCTAAACACGGAAAAAGATTAAATAAACGATTGCCTTTACTTCTGCGCGACAGATCCTTCCGCGAAATAATCATCTCGATATTTCTAATATATGCATAATTTATTTTTTCATTTATACAGAATTCATTATACATATTGTAAACGATAAAACATGCGGATAAAACATATTCTTTGACTGTCCTAATACATTTATGATGTAATATATGAACATAAAGTAAAATAGAATCTTAATATCAAATATATAAAATAGTATTAGTTTGGTTGAATTGATACTACTAGGCACAGATAACAGGAGAGTTTCATTCTTTGTTGTTTCGACCACTGTTTGGACAGAATCACCAGAGTCATCGGATTTCAAATTTTCTTCGCTGGAAATACGCGAATTTTCATCGATTTCCAATCTCTCAAATGAATTTGTCATTAGATCATTTAAGTTAGCTTTGCATATCAATTGCATTCTTAAACTTCTACTTTTTGGTTTTTTTACTTTTACTTTTCCGATTTCTCCGTTGAACTCTTCCTGGGTGTTTGGTCAGAAATTATGTATTGCGACGTGTCAATTAACTCCATCGTGTTACTCAACAGCAAGGATCCGTTGTATAACTTGCTTACCTTCATTGCTATAAGTGGAGTACTAAATTTACTCGAAATTGACGTAGCATTATCAAAAAACGGTGTCGATGTATAGATTAAATTCCTTGATGTTTCAAGAGACCTTTTCTTACTCGATACAGAGGTTCTTTTGTTGGCGTAAGGCGTAAGATAACTATATCTACTGTTATCCATATTTATTTTTTTTAAATTTTCCTTATCTTGAATTTCTTTCTTTTTAGCGGATAACATTAATGTTCGCAGCAGGTTTTTTCTTGTCGAGATAACTTTCTTCTTAGTACCTATCTTATCTTGAGATCTAGTAGATATTGCAGAAGATGACCGATCCTCTTGCCAACGTCTAGCACGAAGTTTCTCCAACTTTGCAAATCGCGAATCGCAATCCTTTACTTCTATGTACGTCATGTCCCAAAATCCGTGCAAGTCCGTACAAGTTATCAATACAGCATCATTTTTCTCACAATCTAATATCAACCCATGAAACTGTCTAAATTTATTTTTAATTAACATAGTCGTTTGTCCTACTGCTTGGTTAATATGATATCGAACGTCCTCTGTGATGTCTTCTTGCGATTGAATTTCTGTCCAGTCCTCGCAAAGCTTCTGAAGTCTATTTGTCTCATTATTCAAAATGTATTTAAAGTGTTCAACGGTGATCTTTTCCTCTGACATGTCAGGATTCTCCATTGCAGTGTCTTTTGTTGGAAGTTTATCAGTTAAATTTGATGTTGAAACCTGGAAGCAAAGATCAGAATTGTCCTGTTTATTTATTTTGATGTAATGTTTAGTATGGTTTGAATATTTCGTAAAAGATATTAGACTTTTTGAACTATTTACCTTCTCTACAGTAGTAAATGTATCCAAAGAAAATTCTATTAATGGAATTGTTATATTGCTGTTGTTCAGTATTGACTTTACTGTCGAATTTGTTTGCTTTCTTTGAAAATCTGAACTTTCCTCTTCAGCTGACACTTGCAACGTGATCGCTTCTATAGATTCAGTATCGGAACGCTCTTGGATCGCAACCTCCGTTAATTCATTGAGTACAGAAGTGTTTTCAATTAAGATGCCAGTTTCTCCAAATAATGGTACTTTTGATAATCCAGCCGGTGGATTAAATGTGTGATTAGGGGGAGCAAATGATTCCCGTCTGTTGATATCAGATGTAACTGCATCGCTCGAAGAGATTTCCTTCTCTTTTTCTGAACTTTCAGATATTTTTATATTAATGTTTGCCACCTTAGCTAACAGACGTTTTTCCGTAGCTTTTGTAATTCCCTTCTTGTTGGAATTTTTCTGCGCTTCGACAACTTTCTTTTTCCCCTTGGACGCGGTTGAGACGTTAGTCTTCAATATTGGAGGACAAATGTCATGACGTACAACTCCCACAATGAATGGTGGCTTCTTTTTTTGAGACTCCTTTTTTTCCCTCTGCTCGGCTTTCCACTTTAATAAGTTCGCTCTACGTTCTGTAACATTTTATTTGATCAAATAAGTTTTATAAATATTTTATCGATACATATGTTTATTTAAATTACTTTAATATATTCATAAAACATTTAAAATATGCGAGTTTTTTTATGTACAAACGTAATCGCGTACAATATGACTGTTATTTAAATTATTACAATAATTATGTTATGTTTGTAAATGCATCTTCTAAATTTATCAGTATAATTACGATTAATTAATTTTATATGTAAGAGAAAAAAATGTGTTTTATTTATTATTCATCAAGATCAGACCTAGCCCACGGACTATAGCCCGGTCCCCCTTTGTAGAAGGGATAGGTGGCTCAAGGGGCAAGAAAGGAAAGACGGGATGAGGAGTTGCACGAAGAAGGGGCACATTCTCCTCGCGTGCTCTGTCGCGGGCTAGGCCTGATCAAGATATTCATCAAGATTTATTGAGTCATTGGCATAAAAATTGACATTTACACACGCTGTTCTATGATTTTAATACGTTTATATTGCGACTAAAATTTCAAACGTAACCGACCGAAGCAGGTAAATAAAGTCACAAACAAGCGAAACATACGTCATTAGCAAATTGATGAGAGATACACGAATTCCGGCGTGTCGCGCAGTTACATAATAATTGCATTGCACTCACCGTTTTGCGAGCCTGGCGAATCCATCTTGCGATTCTTTTTAAACTCCAGTGTCCTACGTGTCTTACGTTTTTGCTGTTGCTCATGACTAAGACTGACTCTAATATTTTTTACTTTGCCGAAGGTGATCGGTGGCTTTTTATATTGCTTCTTATGTTGCGCCAGCATTTCCTGCTTTCCTTGAATAACGGAATGTCTCAAGGATAATAATTTTTCTTAATTTCCACTGCGTTCCGCCGATTAGAAACCAATTCGCGAACGTTTATAACGCTGTTGACCTATGCGATAAGCTGTATTTGAAAGCAATGGGCAGAGATGGGCCTACAGTGTTACCAACCAAGGTATAGTGGAATAGATATGTTCCAAAGTAAAATGAACGTTTCTCAGAGCCATCCATCCTCGCTTTCTCCCAGCATTTTTGAGTGCACGTCTCCTTCATTTCGAATGCAGGAGGTAATATAGTGCAAACGAAAAAGGAAATCTGAAAATAACGCAAATAAATAAGATAAGGAATGACTCGTTCCTGTTATTCAAATTTATTTGAATACCGCGATCAATAGTAGTCGAACACGATTGGCTCATGTCTGCTGATTCAACCGAGCGGTTTCGAACGCTATCCAGAAATCCGTTCAACCATTGGCTGCTGAACGTGTCAGATTCAATGATAGAACGCTGGGGAATTGAAACGAATGAACTTTCCGCAAAATCGGAGCACGACGGTGCAAAATATCATTTCCAGGAGTATTCCAGGAGCAAATGATGAAAGGAAACTACTCCTGAATTATTATTTCAGCATCCATCGCGGGGAGACAAGCTCCTACATTCTGTCCCTCTATTAACCTAACATCTCGCATTGTATCTTGCAATCGATAGCTCTCGGCTTGCATCACGATTGAGCGGAGGTCGGTTAGGTCATACTCATTCCTCGTCAAGCGTTCCGTGAGGACTGTCGCGCGTGTCACGTTAGGTGAGCATCCTCTGGAGCAACGTCTGGCGTACATCTGTCGGGGAAAAAAGGTCGCGGGTCTTTTCCTTTCCGGATCGAAATCGCGTTTTCGTGAAATTCGTCCGAGTCCTTTCCTCGTGCGCCGTGAAGGAAATGTTGATGTTACGTGCCGGTTCCGTCGTCTCGTTTCGGAGCTTCGTTAACACAAGGTCGTTAACAGACGTGAATTCGTTAACAATGAGATCCTCTGACGTGTAACGTTGTTCTCAATATAAATTGAGACGTTTTTTTGCTGGTCACCGGTTTTTTTTAATTAATGAACGGAGTGCTCGATGACCTTGACAAGGTCGACATGCGGCTCAATGGACCCCCGCCGCGATTCAGCATTTACACTGTCAATTCAGCATTAATCTCCTTAGAACCTCAGATAGCCGCAAGATACAATTTTATATAATTGTTTTCTAAGTTACATTTGATATCTTGCTGTCATTTTGCTGTGCAACAGATGTTGCACTATGCTGCAACGTTCTCGGTCTGATAGTTGCTTTTGAGCAAAGATAGTTTCTTTGCTTAAAAATTGTCAGTTGTAATGAATTTAATTTCGTCTGAAATTAATATGTCTCTCTGACAGTTATTGCAATTTGTAATCAAACGATCGTATTACGTCAAGAAGTTATTCGATAATCGTACATTAAAGAAAGATTATATTTTTAGCGAAAGTGCATTAGGCGAACAATAGAGTTTATTTATAAATTTTATAAAAACGCGAGAAACAGAAATGAATTTTTTATAAATGCCAGACGATTTTTATTCTTAAAGAACTAACATGCTTTGCTTATGATTTTCTTGCGCTGTTCTGTTGTAGTCTTTTTATCTCAGCAAAGAACTTTACGTCGGCAAGAAGTTGCGTCAAAATGCCTATCAAAAGCATCAAGGCCCGTCAGATCTACGACTCCCGTGGAAATCCTACAGTAGAGGTAAATTATTGAATCTCAGAAAAGTATCTCTGATATCTTATTAAATGTTCTTTTACTAATATATTTGCTCTTCTAGGTCGATCTTGTCACCGATCTTGGACTCTTCCGCTCAGCAGTACCATCCGGCGCGTCTACCGGCGTTCATGAAGCCTTGGAACTGAGGGATAATGATAAATCGAAATATCATGGAAAGTCCGTTTTTAAAGCTATCGAAAACGTGAATTCCATCATTGCTCCTGAATTGTTAAAGGTATTGCTTTCTGTGCGATATATTAACGTTGAAGATTTATCGCGTAATATTTGACAGTTATCAATGATTGATAAAAACAAGTGATATATGAGCTTTTATTTTCAAGGCCAATTTAGAAGTTACACAGCAAACGGACATTGATAACTTCATGCTGAAGCTGGACGGCACACCGAATAAATCTAAACTTGGAGCAAATGCAATTTTGGGTGTCTCTTTAGCAGTTTGTAAAGCTGGTGCTCAGAAAAAAGGCTTACCTTTATACAAGTAAATATATTTGACATCAATCATTTTTACACAGAGAGAATTATTTTATATAAGTTCTAAGGAAAAATTATCATACACAAAGAACTTTCTTTCTTTTAACGAGAGTTATTTTTTATATTTTCTTTTTAAAAGATTATATTTTTTTCGAAACTCTATGTGCAATGTTAAAATAGTTGGAAATAATCTAAGTAATAAACACTTACGTAAATTTTTTAAATATCTAATATATACCTTTTTCTAAAAAAAATTTTTGGGAAACGTACACTAGATAAAATTGTATTCTTTTAAAGTAAAATAATTTTTTACATACTTTTTCTTGCAAAAATTAAAAATATGTACATAAAAAAATATTTTTTTTTTGTATTACAGATATATTGCTGAGTTGGCTGGCAACAACGATATCGTCTTGCCAGTTCCAGCATTTAATGTTATTAATGGTGGTTCTCATGCTGGCAATAAGCTGGCTATGCAAGAGTTCATGATCTTGCCCACTGGTGCATCCAATTTCACAGAAGCGATGAAAATGGGCAGTGAAGTCTACCATCATTTGAAGGCAGGTATTAAGAAGAAGTTCGGCCTCGATGCTACAGCGGTCGGTGACGAGGGTGGCTTTGCGCCAAATATCTTGGAAAACAAGGAAGCTCTTAACTTGATCATAAATGCTATTAAGGTAAAACCAAGAGATTTGTAACTCAAATATATTTGTTATTATACGATTGTCGTTAACTCAATTTTATTTTGAATTTGTAGACCGCTGGTTATGAAGGAAAGATCAAAATCGGCATGGACGTTGCCGCCTCCGAATTCCACAAAAACGGCAAGTACGACTTGGACTTCAAGAATGAGAAGTCTGATCCGAGCACATATCTGGAACCAGAAGCGCTGAAGAACTTGTACTTGGAATTTGTCAAAGATTTCCCGATCGTATCGATTGAGGATCCCTTCGATCAGGATGGCTGGGATTCTTGGACGTCCATGACCGCGGCGACTCCCATCCAAATCGTCGGTGACGATCTTACCGTCACGAATCCCGAGAGGTAACACGTGAAACGAAAGTTTCATCTACCGTTGCAATTTTTAATTAAACTTGCTTATGTAAAGAAATTAAATTAAATTTTATTATGTATTTTATTTGTGTGTGCTATTATTTTACAGAATTAAGACGGCTATTGAAAAGAAAGCTTGCAACTGTCTGTTGTTAAAAGTCAATCAAATCGGTAGCGTGACCGAATCCATCAACGCTCATAAACTCGCAAAGAGTAACGGTTGGGGCACCATGGTCTCTCATCGTTCTGGAGAGACGGAGGACACGTTTATCGCCGACTTGGTCGTTGGTCTCTCGACTGGTCAAATTAAGACGGGCGCGCCCTGCCGCTCGGAACGTTTGGCCAAGTACAATCAGATCTTGCGTATCGAGGAAGAGCTTGGCGCAGCCGCGAAGTATGCCGGAGAGAAATTCCGCAACCCTCACGCTTAAATGATATTATAACTATGATATTATGATATTATAACTATCACAGTTCAAAATCGCAACATTTTAGCAGCTCATTATATTATGTGAATCAGTTGTTCATTTTTGTGATCGTTTTAGATACAGTGCAATTCGAAAACATGTCAATCTTAACCAAGATAAACATTCATATTTATGATAAATGATGATCGATATACATCATGTACAATAATCGAGATTACGCCAAATATGATGCACTTGTTATTCTATGAATCCATAGAAAAGAGACTGTAGAGAGTAAAAAAGTTTCTTGTTTTATTAATTTATTTGGCCAATTTTCAGTTATATTTTTATGAGATATAATGTTACGAGGAATTATGATTCTATCAACTATATGTTTAGAACTCTATAAACAATGTATCGAAAAGATATATCAAGAAAATGAATATACGTTAAAGAAATATATCAATAAATATAAAAACATGTATAGTAATTATAGATATGTACATGTAACATACACAAAGAGAAAGACAGTCGAAAGGATAATAAAGATTTATTCCAGTGTCAACGTGTGTTCAAAGTATCACATACAAGAGTAACAATTATAGTAAACTTTGTTCCCAAAACTATATCTGTACAAATAAATTTAAAAAAGTTCAAATAAAGTTTAATTCAGTAAAAACTGATCAATATATAGATATATAAAAACTCTCTATCTTTCTCGTCGATTACAATCAATAATTCTCTTTTTTGCATTTTATATGTTTAAATTATTTATTATTTTATATACAATATAATACATTTAATATCAGAATATAATATAAAATTATAAAATGTAATGTAAAACGTACGATCATATATAATTAAACATAATATAACAAAATATATTATAGTATAAAATATATAATAATAATAATTATTTATATATACATATGTAGCTTGCAAAATATCTTATTTAATGAAAATTATATAAAGTGTACAATAACATAAAATTCGGTTTTCTATGAGACATACAATTATTACATCGATACAGTCAATAATCAACTACGTGATATCTATCAATTACGTGATATCATTAATTTATCTTATCTCATTAATTTATCTCCGTTTTTAATATAATAAAAACATTTTAAAAATTATTTTTTGACTTAGCAGTTTATAATATGATTGAGTTAGACTATAATCTTGGGTAATAAATTTTATTCAATGTTCTCATTTTTATTATTATAGCATTAATATTATTTAAAAATTTATAGAAAAATACGCCAGATACTATCGCGTCTCTTGATTAATGAATAAAATCCTGCTTGAAGGTTTTCATTACATATTCCCAGACAGCGCAAATCTTCCAAAGACATCTCAAAAACATTCTAAGAACGTCCCTATGTTCTAAAAATGTCCACAGAACATGTTTTGGAGATCTTGTGCTGTTCTGGATTTCTATATTGATGTTATCTGCCGGTTCTTGTCTAAATAAACGTATTTAATTTATTAAATAATTATAATGCAATCAATCATAAATATTGTTTTATTCAAATATCAAATGCAAAATTTAAATGAAATCTTTCAATTTACGAATATACAATATGCATGTGTATAATTGTTCTATAATTTTTACTTACATATCTAACTGCACATATTGCGCATAATATTTTTATATGTAGGACGCAATATTTTTATATTTAGAAATTTCTCGAAGTAAAAAATGTACAATTATTTCTAATATTAAATATTATCTTATATATAAGTCTCACACACACACACACACATACACACATACATATATAAAGTCTAATCACGTTTTGTTCTTACTCTCTGGTACAGGGATCAAACAATTAGATTCAGCTTTCGCAAGCACGTGTGTGTTCCTTCTCGTCTGTGTTCTGTTTATCCATAGAAAATTACTTTGCTGTGAAAATACAATTATACATTCATTATATTGTCTCGCTATTAAAAAGCTTATTCTATTTCTTAATAAAATTTTCTTACTTGGAAGTATTCTTCAATCTCTTGAAGCGTACAATTCTTCGTTTCTGGTAAAGCGAGATAAATGAAAATCGCTTCCAAAAGAGAGAAGATGCCGAAGATAGTGAAGATTCCCGTTATGCCAACTAGACTATTCACCTTTAAAATATTTAACATATCTATCATTATATGGTATTTTATCAGATCAAGAAATATACAGAATATTTGAAATTTCATATATGAGCAAATTGGAACTTTTGAATTTATAATGTGATATTTTACCCATGGAAAGCATTTGGTCATGAAGAACAGAAGAAGATTGAAGGTGAAAAAGATGCATCCGCCACCAATGCCACGAGCTCTCAGAGGCAGCAGTTCGCCGACCATCAGTCCAGGAAGCGTTAATAGACCCACGGTGTTCGCACCAATGTAAACCATCAAGCACACGGCCAACACATAGGCCTGAAATTATTTGTTAAGTATATTACCATAAATTAGATAAACTGAAAACGGGATGTCGCGTGGCTCCATGCTAACGCGAGTAACTAGTAATGAAAGCGCTCTGGATTCGAATCCCAGCGGCTCCTCATCCCGCATATATCCCATTTTTCTGAGTCACCCTGACCTTAAAGGGGATTAAATACTCAAGTTAGCGTAGGGCTGGATCTACCTAACGAAGCAAACCCATTTAATCGCACCATTTATCTTATTGTATGTACTATCATCAAACTTGATTCCTTAATTGTTTCTTGATTTCTTGATTGTCATTTATATATTTATCGTATATATACATTTCTCTGTTTTTGTTTCTTCTCTTTGTCTTTCTTAAGAACTAATAATGAGTTGATCGAATATGAATGAACTGATTAAAATCGGTATTCATAATCAATTTACATTTCAAGACCGCTTTAAGCAATCTTAAGATTCTAATTATGGCTCTGTGATTGATTTAGAATATCTTAAGACTGCTCTTAAGATGATCTTAAATTTAAGAACTGACTTCTAATAGCGATTTAAAACTAATTTTGTGAGCCCTATATAAATATTTATATATATTTATACAATTATATATAAATATTTTTTTTAAGTATTGGGAAGCATAACCTTGTATTAAATATAAATGAAAGAACTTCACAAAAATAATGATACTGACGATCTTACAAGCTAAATTTCTCAACTGTACGAATAATCTTTATTCGTCCAAATGACGAAATCGATAAAATTGTTCGTGATACTTACGTTCGCAGAAGATTCCTCCTTTTTGGCGATCAAAAATCCTACGAGAGTCAACGAGGCCAAGGATGTGCCGAGCGCCGAAGCGATCCCCAAGGCTCGCCTACCCATTTTAAGTAACAAAATACAAGAAAGAAGGGAGAAAATAAACCGGACAACTGCCGTCACCACAGCTGCCAAATAATTATCCATGTTGCCGTCGCCTATGAGAAACAGAATAATGAAAAATTTCTGTATTTCCTCTTGTTATCTCATCTTAAAGCCTTCGTACAGATATTAAAGTTTCGCCAAAGAGTGATATTGAAACTCTTCCTCACCCATATCTCTGACCATATCGACTGCATAAAAAACGACAATGTATGTTCCGCTGGTTAATTGAAGCGCGTTGAATACATTAATGATGATCAGCGGTTTCCACACGCCCGGATCGCGAATTGTGGACAACGCCGAAGAGAACTTCTCCTTAAGCGAGGTATTTACAGGCTTTCTAGCGAGATCAGCTTTTATATTTGCATCCAGGAGGTCTATCTCCGTAATCATCTGATTAATTAAAACTATTTAAATATATTGTAACATTGTTACGTTAGCAATTTATCGTTTGCAATTTATCTTGATGAAAATTTGTATTGCTAAAATGAGAAAATTTATAAGTTCTTACCTGCTCAATATCGCCACCTCTGAGCCACAAAAGAGCTTTCTTGGCTTCGCTAATCTTCTTCCGTTTAATGAGCCAGGCGGGACTTTCAGGTATCAAACATAGAGCGATAAAGGCTATAGTGGGAAGTATAATAGCGTAGAAAGCTACCATGTCCCAATTAAAAGAAGCGCCGAGAGCATAAACTAGCAGGATTCCGGCGCAATACGCGGCGAATGAGCCAACCAGCAGGAAGCCGCGGAGACCTGGATAAGCCGTTTCTCCTACCAGTACCTAACAAATTTATAGTCCATAATATATAATTTAAAACTATCGTCATCTTTTAATAGCAAATTTTATCAAATAACATCCCACACAGCACATGATAGTTCATATACGTTTTATATATTTCCTAAATGTATCTAAATTATTAGGAACCGTATAAAAAACCAATATGTACTAGGAAATGAATGAAGCAATTATTTAATTAAAAATAAAAGAATTATATTTAAATTTAATGATTAATTTTTACTGTTGCATTAGTAGCAAAAGTTAAATATTAAAAGAAGTGGAAACGATCGATAAAATAAACGGTAAAAGTCAAACAGCGAAACCAAATGGTAAAAGTTCATTGATAATCAGAAAGAAATTGAACCGGTCAAAAGAAAAATAATTGCATTAATGTTATCATGCGTTAAATGTTATTAAAAATTTGTCATACCAAGCGATATAGAAAATAGGTATACGATGGTAATGAATAAACTGAATAAAAGCGTGCGTCAATTGAATCGAATTTCAATAGAATTTTTTGTATTAAAAATGCAACGTTGATTTGCACCCAACTTTGGAATCAATCGGGAATTCTTTTATCATAAATTTCGTATTATTCAAATATCACAAAATTTGAATAAAATTTGCACCTGTGCAGGCACCGCCATAAATCCTACGGACACACCGCAGATGACTCTTCCCACTAGGATGGTAGTCACGCTCTTCGACAAACCGATGACCAACCACCCTATGCACAGTGGAATAACCGACAATTGAAGGCTACCTCGTCGACCGATCGCATCAAGGAGTGGTCCTGATAAAAGCGCGCCGAAAGGAGTGGCCAGACTGTGAATTGAGGCTGCAATACAAACAATTCATCATTTTAATAATTATGTTGATCCACGTGTTAAAGAGATACAAATACTCTCTCATGTTCTTTCTTCCAACATCTTTCTCAACTATCCTGACTTTTCAACATTGTAGGCAGAGAAATAAAGAGCTTAATCGCCACTTTTCTCGGCCGTTTAGGAATTTGTGTGCCATAGAAAGCTAATGAAATTGAAATCTAAGAACGACCTAAATGTAGATTCATGTATTAATGAAAGTATTAAACGGCGCGCAGTGCTGATTGTAAAATTTTTGCAAGCTTTATTAAAACGTTGTTATACACGCGGAACGTAACAGAGCAATTAACGGCTTGTTTACGATCACATATATATCTACACTATTATTGGACTGGGCGTAGGATGCTTCTGTTTTATGTAAATGTTAAAAGTTTAACTCGCAAAGGCACGATCATAGTCGCGTGATTATCGATACGTTACACAGTGCCTGCGCAGGAATTAATATACTGAAAATTTCTATCGACGTCGCGGGAAGAACAGCTCAGTCGGATTAATCTTGCTATTATTCGGCGACTTAAGGGGATAAGATTACAAGTACATTGCAGCATACTTGAACTGAGACGATCATCAACGTAGATATAAGTTCCGCGTTCTTGCCGGAAATGAGAAAAGTTAGCCAGTATCATAAAAATTTACATTTTATAATTAGAAGAGTACCGTAATATGCACAGAAAGCCTCCAAAGTGATAACTACATATTTTAACTTGCACTCAGCGGAAGTAAAAACTTCAAATAACGCAATCGCATGGACGATCTTGCCATTGATCCCTTATTATTGGTATCCGATACACCAATGGAATCGTCATTGCGGAATGCTCGTAGCATTAGCTAATTAATGCAAATTGCAATTCCATTTCTTGCATCTGTAAGCTATTGACATTCTCCGTGCACGAGGAATTGCAATCAGTATCACACAGCGACCCGCTGTACATCGAGTTTGTCTTTTTATCGTGTTGCTTCCACTTTAATGAAATTAAAGAGATTCGTTACACATACCTTTGTCAAGAATAGGACGATGTTACAGTTATCCAAGTTTAATCAAACAGAACAGCTGCGACATTCACGACTCAAGAAAAAAAAATACTGAATATAAAAGCACGAGTGAAATGAATTTATCGTTTATTGCATGATTCATTAATGCATTTATTAATTTAATACGTTAATACATAGAGAGAAAAAGAGTGTAAATTTTGTTTTATAATTTATTATATTTCACATAATTTTCGTCTTTAGATATAAAATAACATGTAAAATAAATTTACAAAGCATAGATTTTAAATCATTCTTTTTACAAAGGCGCAATTATATTTCTCTAATGTATCGTATATTTAATTTTCGATTACAATCAATTTTCAGATGTCAAGAAATGCTGTTTTGTGACATTCTTGGGTCCGATACATTAATAATACATGCGACTGCAACAAAACATTTTAACGTATTGACGCAATAACTTATGGGCGACGGATACTAAAGCGTCACCTCCAAAGATTGAATAATGATTCTTGGGACATTCAAAAATCATCGATCATGAAACGAACATTACGTAATAAAAGATACGTGCAACTGCCAGGGACGATGGTCGTTCGTGATAGATGGTAAAATAAATTCCGGACTGTAATGGCAAAATTATCCATGCGAAAGCCACCCACGAGCGGTTCACGGTTCCCTATTCGATCTCGCAACATATTTCATGTTTATCAACGGATTTTCAGCACGTGCGTGATACGTACATATATTTTCACATATTTTCAGGATAACTCCTTTAAACCCTCATTCAATCATTTTATCTCGTGGACAGAGGCATTTCAAAAAGGAGGGATTTCATCTACATTTCAATCTCCAGAAATAATTGAAATCTCCACGCGATATCAAATACTTTCGATAGTTTAGGCAGATTGTTTCATCATTAAACATTGTTCCTTAATTAAACTTTATCTTCGCCGGATTTGTAGCTTAATCTGCAGCCAAGATCCTTCCTGTATAATTTATTTTCTAAAGATATATTTTATTGGACATAAAGCGATATCGCGGATTCTTGTATGGCTTCGGGTAAATGCACTTTTATAGCAGCGTACATACATGCGTCATTTGCAAACTGTAAAATGTATAATGCGAAGCACCGCAAATTTTATGGCGTGATAAAATATTTTCACGCTGTAAGTAGTAATATAACATTTCATATGGACACTGTTGTTTTTCGCTATGTACAGTATATATAAGTTTAAGTTGGTAAATGTATTTTACGATGCTCATACGCGATATGTACGCGAGATAAACGAGAATGCAAACACGCGAGATAAGAAGAAAGAAAACTATTAAAATTCATATTCCGTCCGTTGCTCTCGCTCTGTCACTTTACGGATTACAAAAGGGTCGTCCGACCGATTTAAATGACACTTATGAAGGGTCGTACGTTTTTCATGTGATCATTTAATTATGACATTGCGCGTTATCAAGGCTCACATACGTAAGCTTCAAACGGTATCCTTCCTGCACGAACTTGGCCTTGACACTCATTGGTAAAGAGACGAGTCCAATTATCCAATGAGACAGTATGTAGGTCAGTTACACAGTATGCAGTTTGCAATGATCGACGACGGTCGCTTCATTTGCGTGAGGGTCGTGATAGTGCAACCTTGAACCTGCTTGTAGGTTCTTGAACCCGCAAGCTCTGCGAGATCTCCTTCTCTAATCTCACGCAGAAACATTGCGTGTACAAAAATTTATCTCTCGACTCAATACAAAATGTTCTATGACATGAATCATTTCAGAAAAGAGATAAAAATTCATGCAAATTTATTTATTCAAAATCAAAATTTCCTTTGCAAAAATATTTTAAAACGTTCTCTTACTCGTATTTTTTTTTTTATCAAGAATAGAATTACTAATCACATTCTTACCTATCCAAGAACCAGTTTCGCGATCCACATGCAAGGTACGTGTACTATTATTTTCTTCGGACAATTGCGGCAACAACACAGCGCTGTAACCAATCGGTATGCCACCTCCTATTGCCACCAATAATACTGCACCTGTTACTAAACACTTCAATAGACAAAGCAATTCAATTGTTAATTATTTAATTGTATTCGCCGCATAGAGCAATTATTTCTAAATACTTTTGTCAACACAATAGTAAATTTAAAATACAATACGAAAAAGTACACGATCGCAATATATACTCCAATCAATATAACAAAGTTAATAATCACCAAATACAATTGTAAATTAAAATAATTGAAAATGAAAGAAATATCAGTTATTAAGTGATTGATATATATAAGTTTGAGCATGAATATAAGTTTTACTGCGGTGGAAAATTAATGTTTGTACATATGCTTTTCGGCTCTTTTGTTAAGTTTTGCAGAAGAACTGAAGTCGCGAGAAAGAACTTTGGAACAGTTCCCAAACAGATATACACGTCATGTACAAGAGCCCGAACTAATCGAAAAGAGGATAAGAAACCTGTGGTTGACAACTAGCCAGGATTTACTATCGCTTCGCTGCTCTCTTTCTATAAAACTTAAATCGCTATTATATCGCAAGGAATTTATCTCATTTCTGCAGTTCCATAAATACTGACGTAAGCTGCTGCCGGATATTTATGCGCCATGTGACATCGTAGGTAAAATACATTTTAGCAGAATTTTCGCCGCTCGAGGTATGTAGGTATGTAGGTATGCATCTTGCGAGAAGCAGCAAATACGCATTACGGACAAAAAACGTAGGGGAGTGTATGAACAGAGAAAAGCGCAATTTTATTTGTTACAATGCAACGCAATTTCCATATTACAGAGAGATACTGAAGAGACACAATTTCTGTTTCATGGTAAATGTAATTGTGCTTATTTACTTAAAATTTCATGTTTTGCTGAAGGCATAATAATATAATTCCATATTTAGCATTTTTTTAAAATAAAATTTATATTGTTGCAGGTGATGCATAGTTACATTTTTTTCCGAAAAGATAAAACGAGTAATGAGACGAAAACACGGATGAAAAATGGTAAGTATGTGTTGTGTTTGGTATCATGCTCTCTATTTTTGTACAGAAAAATGTTTTGGCATTAATCCAGAATATCTACGTTGATCTCGCATGCAGTGAGCCTCAGTCATGTTGCATATTTCCTTTTGCGCAAAAGTTACCAATTTACACGTGAGTGCAGATAGTAAACAAAAAAAAAGAATTTATTCCGTGCGATAATCTTTTGCAGTTTTGTAGTTTTTGATATTTTTCAAAATTTGATATTTGATATTAAAAAATTTTCATTGTAAATAAAATTTTACAAGGTTCACTGCTATGTGCAATTATGATTTAATGGATTCGGTTTAATGATGTAATATTAAAGAAAATTATTTCAAGTATAAGCAATTTAATATATATATCTATTTTAATATACAGTAATTGTATTTTACCTGCGCAAGCACTCCTTTCAAATTTGATGTCGCCTCCCTATCATTCAAAGTGCTCTTTTCTTTCTTGACATTGTTATTATTGTTATTATATTCGGATGGCGACTCGTTTGTAAAATTGCAGCCCATCATGGCACGCCCTTCCTCGCAACTGTAACTGATTTTAAAAAGAAAAAAATATAATTTTCTAATCTATTTCGATAAGCACAATTTTTTATTCGTTCCAGATGATACGTTACCTCAACTCGAGAGTCATATTGATTTATTTAAAATCGCGATAACTGAAGTCCTCAAATGATCCTCCAATAATCAGTATCTCCGCGAGATGGGTGTCTCGATCACTACATCTATCACTAACAAGTTCTGGTCACGTTTGGCACCGCAACCATGCTGCAGTTTCCGCTCCGCATTATGTAATCCGAGAAACTCTTGAGACTTTAATCCTGTCCTCTCTCGGGAAGCATAAGAATATCTTCTAAACATAATAAATTGAGCTCTCATTAGGTCATTACTTACATATGCACGCAAACCTGTTTTGAGATAAATAGCAATCATTTTCCAGCAATAATGCAAAAAACTTGTTACAGATATTTTATGATTATGTATGAAATAGTATCTTGAATTTTGAAATAGACATTAAAAAAGAAGTATATTTACTTCAACGCACAACACAATCATACAAATGTATTATATAAATTATTTATAATTAATTTAAAAAAGCAATAGACAAAAACAACTTTTTAATTTAATATTCAATATAATATGATTATATCAACAAACAAATATTTATATGATTATGTTACATATAACTTCGTTTATAAATTTTCAAAAGAAATTCGTAACAATGATACTTTTGTCATTAATTTCGGGAATTATTGAATATAATATTTATGTAATAATAATGTTATGACAGATGTGTATAAGAGACAGATGTTATGACAAGAAAGATAAACTCTTTTCGTACTCGTTTCGCATGTATGTTTCTAACGATCTTACATATTATGATAATTTTATCATTAATTTCGGGAATTATTGAATATAATATTTATGTAATAATAATGTTATGACAAGAAAGATAAACTCTTTTCGTACTCGTTTAATGTATGTTTCTAACGATCTTACATTTCGTTATTAGAAATTTTAACATATTCCAACTCGATAAATGTAGCGATAAGTTCTATATTTGACAGTATATATTTATTGGGTACATAATATTATCTGCTTATTTGTTTATATTATGTTACATTACATTGAAACTATTCGAAAGTTAATAACTTTTGAGCCGACTATACGTTTCTTCTTCTCACCAGAAACTTCTTCAACATAGAATATTTATCCAAATTTTACATGCGTCAAACGAGATTAAAAATCATGGACTCATAATTTTCTTTTAAAGCTTAATTTATTATACACTTAGTACACTTAGTACACTTGAACACATAGTAATTTTATATTTCAAATATGTTATACACATATTTTTATATATTTTTTTTAAATAAAATAAGATTTTATTTGTACTGTATTCTCTTAAATTATAGAAGGATTTTTTTAAAGTCTATGAAAATCGATCATTTCTTTTTCAAACACTGCGTTTATTTGACGCGATCGCATAAATATCTTCCTTAAAGCTCCGTATGAAATGAAGTGTATTCTAGAACTGAACGCAATATTGCAAAATGAACGAGCATCGGAGAAAAGGGAAAAAAAGAAGAGAAAACTTACGATCTAGTTCAGCTTCCCCTCTCTCTGGCCTCCTAGCCGGGAATGAAAGTCACGTGGAGCCGCGACTTCACGGGCGGGTCGTCTCATTCATCTCTCCGGCGAACATTGCACTCCCGTCTGCGGATCGTAATTCACGACGTAAAGCACTTTCGCAGAAACTTCGCCGTCCGTCAGCCGCTGGCAACTTCGAGAACACCCGTATAGAAGTGAGGCGCAATCCTCACTCGGTAATCTCGGCTCCGTTTATCGTATCGCGTGCAACGATCGAATTCCGCGGAGAGACGCGAATGACATGAACGAGGGCTAAGTGACAATTGGCTCCTCCTTACTTAGTCACGATGACTAAGTTGAATTAAGCGATGCGATACCGTCGGTCACGGTACTGCAAATGTCTCGCTATCGATTACGGTCATTCGTTAAGGCAGTACCTGCGCGGGAATGCTCCCTGACTTTCAACTACAAGCTAACAACCTTGATTTGTGTATTTCCGGAGGTAATATAGCCTTTTGAATAATCGATGAGGTTGGAAGCGACGTCACCTTCAGCAACTGTCATCAGATCTATACACGTGTATGTATGTGTGCTTATAATGCTACATATATAAGTAGACTTAATGAACTTCGACAAACGGCGAAGAGGGAAATCTCGATTTCTCTTTAGATTACGTGTATGAGCCTCTTGGCAAAATATCTAATTTACATACTGGTAAATTGACACGTTATATTGAATATAGTTGTTGTAACACTTGGCGCGGAACAGAACCTCGACTTTGCCGGATTCACAATATATGTAAGTTCTTCCGACGATGCGGTCGAATCCGATCAAAGTCTATGACAATTTTTCTGTAGACGTAGGCTCCATCAACCTTGTGATGTTTCTCTTCAGATATATTTAACGAGCACTTTCACAATGTTTAAATCTTTAATTATAAATATTACGAAGCAACATGACTTTGCAAACGTCGTTGCTTTGCAAACAGTTCGCAAGGCCTAACTAAAAATATAACCACTAATTGACTCAGTCTTAGTTTTTTCTTAAGCACTTTAGAAATAATTGTTCATTCTATACACATCTGTCTAATTATCGTTTAGAACTAACAACTTATCTTAATAGCAAATAATTTAAACGAAACGATATACGCAGCGGAAATAAGTTTTGTATTATTCGTTCCACGAGTAAATATCGTGTCTAGCTCGCCTTACGAGTTACGCCGACTATACTGAATCAGACATCTGTTGAGGCTCGCTCTTATAGGCCGCTCACTTTGATTAGGCCCCTTTTTCGACGACGATCGCTGGTCGTCCATAGTCCACCATGAGGGCCTTGGCTTGCTGACCTCTGCGGGAAAATGTCCGAGGACTCTCTTTTCTCAATGAAAGTAATAAGTGGTTCGAGCGGAAGCGCTTCAAGTAGAGCACGATACGTGCGTAAAAATAGCAAATACTTTGACGTAACTTTATTGTTTTCAAGACGCGTGAGAGAATTCAAACGATGGAACTGATATAACTTTATTATTTCCAAGGCATAAGAGAATTTAAACGATCGATGTGTTGTTGAGATTATTATAAGGAAAATTCGATATACGAGAAAAGATAATATAATATTTCATTATCGCGTTGTTACAATATAATATTTCTAAATTGCACAATTTTCGAGTTTTCAATATTATCTTATATTGAAATCGAGTTTTTAATATAAAATTACTTTCATTTCATTGGATTGTATAAATTATTTATCTGTTATGGAATGATAAAACATGATACATTAAATAAAAATTACATGCTTATCAGTATAATTTGTTGGCTAAAGCCACACGATTAGCTTTATCGGTCAAACTTTATGATTATACAGCTTTATGATTATCAGCATTACCATAATATTGCATACAACGTCAGTCATAAGTAATCATACAGAATATTAATTGTGTAAAAAATACGCTATTATGACATATAAACTTTTTACAAACTTTGTTAGGTATTATAAATAATATTAATTTAATTTATCAAAAATATTTTTGTGTTAAATTTTTAATATCTTTATTTAAAAAGTATTCTATAATATTTTTATATTTTCTTTATTTATTGCTAGTGTAGAAAACAAAATTCTTCTTTTATAAATTTCCAAATAAATTCTTATATGTATATTTTGGGATGTTATATCACAAAATACACATTCAATTTTTGAAACACTTGCGATAATACGATAGATTACTTAACAAGTTTATTTTCCTTTCACCGTGCCACGTATAATTTGTGATATACAAGTATTATTCAAACTTTAGAAATGCGGGCAATTTTTATGCTATAATTATTTTATATTTATAATAACTTATTATTACTTGTAAGCAACCTTATCATATAGAGTATCTTGTTTTTTCCTGGTTTGACGTACAACCAAACGTAAGAATGTTATTATCTGTCTTTAGAGTGCTATCTATGAAGACGTCACTCTTGTAATTGATACACGCGATAAGCCGACGCATACTTCGCGGAACGTACAATTAAAACGTACATTAAAAATTGCAGAAAAGTCTCTCGTAACGATGATAAACAATGTCATAATTCCGTGAGAAATAACGGAGATTGATGAAGGTGTTTACGGACATTTCTCACAAGTAACGCCCGACGTTGCCCCAACATCGGAGCTTTTGGCACCAAGATCGATTATTTGAATTAATTTATTAAGTTGTCCTTTTATCCTGTTGTTAAACTAGCTTGTCCTTTTATCCTGATTATTATGTCTCCGTACAAGAAAGATTAATTAACGTCAGATTAATTAATCTCATACAATGTTATGAATTTATGATATTTAAGATGCACCGGGATTGAAGCCACATGTTAGCAAGACACGGATACCACGTATTTCCCGCATCTGTGCCGGATACACAAGAGAGCGGTTCTACGGATACCTTCCCCGTAATTATAGACCGCCGGCTATTTGGAAATTAATCGGGTCACCTGTGTTGCTCGCAGTGACAATCAACGCTAATTACGGTTACTTGCAATGGAATTATTGGCGAACTTGCTTGAGTTAATTATTTCTCAATAAGATTGTATTGAACAAACAAGAGTTCATAGTAATTATCGATTGTACTGAAAATCTACGATTTTTCAGTAAACTTTAAGAAACGTCTGAACCTTGAGAGACTTTAATTTTATGGAAAATTAGCTGCAAAAAGTTTTGCGAAACAGCAAGGCGGAAGAAAATAAAATCTATCATTATTTCTAGCACAGTTTATACGATCGATAGAGAACTTATATCTAAAGGACAAGATAAATTGCTTTGCGGGGACGTCCCACTAGCGGAGAATCCGGACTAGTTAATTAAGCTTTCTTGTTCGATTCACGTTTTAGTCGATGCTATGATCTAAGAGTTCGGGAAATCAAAGTTAATTAACCGAGTCTATCGATGTAATAATTACAATTAACTGTAATCTATGAATTTAACTTATGAATTTAATTGAAATTAAAGCGAAAAAAAATTAAATTATTTCTAATTTCATTGTATTGTTTATATTACATATGGAATTATAATTATCTAAAATTACATCCGCATAATTAGCAAATCGCTAATTGCACAGACCATTTCATTTTGTATGGGTTTCGTACAAAGATTCCGTATCCGGTAATCGCGTGTGTAGTGCGGATAATATTATTGCCTAATAGCCATAATGTTAATTATTCCCTTGTTTATACGATGCTATTGAAATTATGTTCTTTGGTAAATGATTCTTTGTACGGAGCCATTTAAATTATTAAAGCGAGAAATTACACGTGCATATATCGCATGTTTAAAATATTTAAAAGGTTTTTACGGTTATCTCATTTGCGATACACGACATTACAATGCAAAACAGTTTCGCGTCTGTAATTCGACATTTACAGTTCCGATAGACGCTCGACGAGTGAATCCATAAGCGAATCTCGAGTGGCCACTACCTTCAATTGCAACTGCAGCTGGCAGAAGGGCCGACACGGCGCGACGCCCATTCAAACGAAGTGTCAGCTTCATTGTGCCATCAAGAATCAGCCAGCGTGGTGCCGAACGTTTGCCCATTAATGTCTAGTAACCTTGACCCGATATTCAGACAACTCGTTGACAAGGCTAACGACTCAACCTGGCAGATTAGATTGAGACTGCCTCAATATGTGCATATACATATATATATATATATATATATATATATGACTGCGCCGACCGTTTGTATACATGGCACAGCCGTTGATTCGCGGGATGCCCACCGAGAGCTCTTCCTAGATTTATGGACCACAAAGTGGTCCAGGGTCGCGTCTACGTGCCGCTCATTGGTACAGACGAAAATGAAGCCGCGATAACAATTACGACGATTTCATCGCGGTTCTCTCAAGTGCAAGTGTGTACGTCACGATCAAATGCGTTTGATTTGTACCTTCGAGTTTGTCCGGTTGTGTAATAGTAATTGCAACTGATAATTTATGCTATTTTTTTACACTCTTCCATTCTTCACATTTTTACGTAAAAAATTACATTAATAAGTCATGTAAAAAATTAATTTATTACCTGTAAAAATCGCGTAAAGAATTGACATAAATTATACGACACAAGTTAGACATCGCTGCCTTCGAGTTACTTCTATTATCGGGGTGACTGACCGACGCTTCGCTAAAAGGATATATTTTCCATTGGACATACAATTAGCCTGTTTGTCAAGCTTTTTTATTTACTAATTTATTTACATATTTAAAATACAAATTAATTTGTACATTCAATTTTTCGTTATACATATGTATATCACACTAATTTCTTTCTGTTTTTTTTTTTCTTGCCAACGTGGGACATCCGCAATCGACGTGTCATACATTACATTCACGCATTGCTCAGGATTGTGTGGTATGTGTGAGATTCGTATACGTATTTACGTACGGTTTTTCAGGACAAGCCGATCGTCATTCGTAACTGTTGGAGCTTAAGCGCTTAGATTAGATAGCAGGAAGCGACGTGTACAATTCGGCGGATCCTGCTCCTATATCTCTTACGACCGAACTAGCGCAAGGTCGGCAGCGGTTTCTCGTCAGAAACATCTTGCCAAGAGAAATCTCTGCTTCTTGCAGTCCATTTTTTTCTCTAATCCCTTCTTTTATTTTAACCCTCTCACTCTGACACATGCCAGATTACGTGTAAAGCTTTAACTTATGTTCACATGAATCACATGAAATTCCGAGACACAAAATAAAAAAATCGACGCTCAAGTAAAAATACAATATAGTCAAAATTAAAATTGCAAGAACAAGATTTCTTATTATTTCCTTTATATTATTTATGTATATTTTGAAACTTAATTCCATAAAACATATTCGCTTTAATGTTGAATTAAACTACGACATTTAATGTAAGAATATAAAAAGAAATACGTGCTACTTTACTGATTAAAAAGAAATTAATTGTCTGTCGACTTTGTAAAAAGTAGAATTTATTTCTTTCTGTCAGTATTTATCATTGAACTATGAGATAAGTTTAGCTGGTTGGCAACTAGCATCTATTACTAAGCATGACGTGCGTTTTCCTGCACCTCAATTTACATCACGTGGACGCAACATCCGTGAAGACATCCTGCTACAAAATATGTTTACAGATTATCGGTTTTCCTGCCTTGTAGGTAGGTTTATCGCAAATCTGTCACATGCCAAATATAAAAAATCAGCGTATATTGGCATTTAACGGTATTAACGGTATAACAGTAAAAAAAACAACCTTGTCGAAAAAAATCCGCAGATAAAAAGAAGATGAGTATGCTTGTGCATACATTATATACATATGCAACAGCAACCTATATATAACTGCAGGCAAAACTGCTGTGAGAGAAATTAATTCCGGCCAGTCTAAACTTCTACAATTTCTCTCTTTCTACCTTCTCTGCGCCTGTACTTTGCACATAACCAGTCGCGTATTCGCAAGCGCGGTATTATATTCGCATTTGTCATACATTTGCATAAACTATGAATAAATGCATGCGCGATACCTTATCGTAAAGATCTATATCTCTAACTACACTTGCACACTTGTGCAAAAGTTAATTAGAAAAATAACAGACGATGTTTCTCGTATGAAAAATGGGAATGAAAATATTAAATCTCAAAATTATCTTTTTGCAATTTTATGTATTATAAATATTAAAAGTAAAATAAATTTTCTCCGTTATTATTAGATGATATTAAATCATGAGTGTAAATATATCCGCGAGATTTATATACACTTTAATTAATATATAAAAAGAGTAATAATTTTACATTACATTGTGCACAATAATAATTAATACATCATACATTATATAATAATGATAATTAATTGATTATAATAAATGTATTTGCACATTCAATAGAAACTGCAAACTTGCAGTAATTTATTGAATAAGACAATATTTCGTTATCTTTCCATTTGTATCGTATCATAATTCGTACACGATCATAATTAATTTATTTAAAGTGCAAATTATCACGCGTTATCACTGTTTCGGCTATCTGTGCAATTAATCGTGTACTCTCAATGAAATACTGAAGACAATGCCTCACTCTTTTTCTTGACCACACAAGCATTACGATATGTAACGCAAGAGTGATAACATGCAAATCCACGTTACTATATCGTGCCACGTTCCGCGCCGCATTCCAACTGCGGTGCTTCCGTTTGGTTCCACGTGCCGTCGCGTCGTTTTGTTTCCAGAACGTGGATGGCATGGAGCCAGACGGCGGGTTAGTCCGCAATCATATCGTCGGCGGAATATCAAATCATCCGGCGGTCTTCCTGCATCGTAACTCGCAATGCGTAAATCACGGCAAAGCCGAGTTAAACGCGGTTTCGTTGGGATCTCGATGCCTAAATTGTTCGTTGACCCTCGCGGACAGATAGATTGCCGTGTCCGATATTGCGTTGCACAGGCTGCACCCTCCATAAACCACGTCCTCGAAACGCCATAGAAGGAACCGTCATAAACAGCGCGCGTCGCAATAAATCCATAGCGCCACGCCATCGGCCATTTGTTCGCGTAATCGCCCATAAAGCGTTAGTATAGTCTCGACAGATAAGGTGCATCCCCTGTCGCGGCGACCTTGGGACCGCGCTGGTCCATAAAACGTATAATGATCGACTCCGCGAGACGACCGCGCGAGATACCGCCCATCCATCACCACGGCTGACAGTGCGCAAGAAATATCTGGAGTCGCGTGTGACGCGAGAGATCGACCGAGGGGACCCACTGATAAATGGAGTTAGACGTGAAGATATCTCCCGTCTCCGTGGAAAAAGGGGTTCGGTGCGGACACACTTGGCGACATCTCCACGGATGGAAGGTCCGCAACGTCTGTAGTTGTTGGAAGACGACAGCTGCAACGGTTCTTAAGCACTTAGCGAACAATAGCGCGGTGCGAGGAGGCGCCGGAGGGGACGAGCGCGCGTGGCGAAGCGACGACCTGAAAACGCGATACATGAGGACACGAAGATAGGTGAATGAGGGAGGGTAATCGAGAGCGGGTACGTGCTGTAACCCGTTCGAATGAGAAATGCGATCCGAGATGAAGTATCTCCCGGGGTTCTTACGTGCCTGGAAATAGGAGCAGCGGCGCGGACTCGCTCGCGTCATAGACACCAAAATGGCCTTCGGACGAGGAGGGGGGAAAAAAAAGGGAGAGAAACGAAAGTGCAGGAGGGCACTGATGGAGTGGGTAAACACTTCTTCCTGGATGTACTTAGTGAAGACGGCACTTCGGAGAAAGCGGAGCAGTGGGCGGGAAGACTTGACGCGTTTTGCCCCCGGGAGAGTCCTCGAAGATGAAAAATCATGCTCGCGCGTCATTACGTAATATCCTACGATTGACGGTCGGGTCGTTCCTAAAACTGCGAAAGCCGATTAGACCTTAATCGAAAGTGACCTCGAGGCCGGGTGGGGACGGGAATTATTATACGACGCGAGAGGCGAAACGAGACTCTCGTGTGGCGCCGGATGGCAGTCGTAAAAAGACATACGCTCCGCACAAAGGCGATAAATCCCGAATTGATGAACTGGCTAACTGGATAAATCGAGTTATATGATAGCGTCCGGCCAAGTTGAGGCAGATCGCGCCTCGGCGGAGGTTCAAAGCTCTAATCCGCAAATAGAATTTCTAAATACAGTCTTCAAAGGAGGAGTAGGAGCCGCTGGAAATTCGATTGCCACTCGAGCCGCAGATTGCGTCGCATCAGCGCATCGCGCATCGCGCACGCAAATGGTGCGGCATGTATGATAAGACGCGTAACTACGTCAACTACGGAGTATGATATGTTCCCGGCTTCTCGACTTAGACAAACGGGACGAATTTAAGGTAACGAGAAATTCATGCACCGCTTTGGCCATTCTCGCGGCTAAAGTCACTGAATATGTAGGAGCGAACTTGCGTCAATGAGAAACTTTTGCGAATCCTTATCAGTCCTTTGCGCGTTTCTCTATTGATCATTTTGAGAGAGTTAGTCATCTGGGGCATACTAACTGCGCCGCTTTAGACAAAGGGATACCTTATCAAAGCTTGGGCCTACGTAAATGTGATTAATGTAGTGGAAATTACTGAAACCTCCAAATGTAATTGAATTGGGATTTCTGCGTCTTAAATGTACAAGAGCAAAGAAAGACAGAGAAAGAGAGACAGACAGGAGAAGAGGGAAGAATTTTATAAGAATGCAAAAAAAGAAGAATACGATAAATGAATAGAGTAACAGACAGAGACAAATATTGAATCTGATAAAATCTCTTAAATGTAACTGGTTAAATTGCATTCTTATCGGTTCCTTCATCTAATCCTTTATTATTACTTGTTTGACTTCATCTTCTATCAGAGAAAAAAGATTTTCTAAAAATGTCAAGTCGTATATGCCGCAAAAGTCGTAATTCTGAATATCTGTCAGTCCAATACGCCGTAAGGGTCGCAATTTCTGTTATTATCATTTTACATTCGATGACGTTGCAAAATGTCAGACTTAAGTTCGCTGACACGGGAAAACGGAGAGATTTTCCCCGTACGTACGGAACAATGTGCGCAACGGAGTGATCCCGGCGGTAATCCGAAAGTTCCCGATTCTGGCTTTCTTTATCCGGAATTAAACCGCCGTCGGAAATGGTAACGAGAAAACACGTCCCGGTGATGGACAATGTAACTCGTCGGACAGAACTGCAGGAAAATTATTTGCGGAACTTCCGTCTCTCCGAAGCGCGGCAGTGTGAAATTTTTGCGGTCGACGTCTGGTCCTTATCGAGCAAAATGCAGTCTGAATGTGCGTCATGCAGTCACAACGGCGCGACCACCACGCTGGAAAGTTTAATAACGATCACGGCGCCACGATAGAATCTGTAATTAAAGGACGAATTAATTCTCAACGAGTCGCATTTCTCCTTGCCGTCGTTGTCGGAGCGGTGATATTTTTTTCAGAAGTTCATCCAGCGAGTAATTAAAGATAATTACGCACTTCGCGCGCATCATTGGCAATGAAGCCTCTCTACCGTCCGGATTCCGTATGATTGTCCCTCCGTTTTCGCCAGATTAGATGTCACCGACCGTAAATTGGCCATATCTCTCCTCCCGCCATATATTACGCAACTTCGAAGGCTCGCTATTCTTTTTTTTTTTATCGACTGCCTTTTCACCTACGACCCTCGAGACCGCCTGTAACGTTACCCTTTGTCGAAGGGTCGATCTATTATTACGCAAATGCGTATGGCGGGATATAATTAATTTCACTTCAATTAAACTAAAATTATATATCATGTCGCACGAAATATTTGAAAGTACCTATATTCCAAAGGGCAGCTTTGAATTATTTCTGAGTTAAATAAACACAAACTTCCTCTGATTTTGTCACAGAATGAAAATTACGTTTCGAAAATTGAATGCGCAGATTACCAAAGTTTGTGAAAGCAATTAATAATATCACGAGAAATATGTCGATCGTTTTGCGAGATTGCATGATTCAATTATTTTATCGTTATTCTTACATTTCGAAATTTATCAGATTCTGCATCTCGCATTGCATTTTGTAATCAAATAGTGTTCTATAGAATAGGAGCTAGCGGGCTTTGCCGACGGGTGAGGCTGTGAACCGCGGCTAACGCATTAACCCGATCTCACGGCGCATTAGTAACATGAGCGATCGAATGTTTAACGAATATCGTTAAAAGCTACACGGGGACGTATCTGTTTTCATGACGATGTGTCGAACGGTAAATAGCAGGTATAATACTAATTCACGCTGGAAATAAGCTATTGCAAGACGAGTAAGTAGATCAGATTATTAACGGGGACGCGAATACATTGGAATATTTAATCCATTTAAATTAATTAATGCACTCCTGCATGTATTTTAAACTATGACATTTAGCAGCAACGTGCTTTTATACAATTAAGAACGATTATTATATTGCTATTGTACGTCATATTAATCGGAAGTGTGTAAATTTATTATTAAATGACTAATTATTTTCGACGTAAATTGGATTTTTACTCGAAATCAGATTATCTTCAATGTCGCAGCTGAGGTAGAAATTTCACTAATACTTACGAAAGCCGAGTAAACTTTAGAATTTGACTTCTTCGTCGCTTCCTCCCCAATTACTCAAGTTATTGTGCGCGTGAGCCAGCTAAAAGAGATTTGGGTTTCTTTTTAAATCATTTTATTAATGATTTCCTCGATTTACTTTTTCATAAAGGACCTTTATTCCACGTAAACGATCAAATAAAGCTAGTTTGCAACTTGCATGAAAAATGTTTTTTAGCACAATAGAATGTTGTACAGTCTCTATTAGTTACGATAAATGTATACAGGAGTTGACTTTTAAAATGTTTTTCGACACAATGCACGTCATATTCGTCAGCAAAAAACGGAAACCGCTCAGTGTGTATAGCGCTATCTCTTCTACTTTTCTTTCCAAAGAAAAACTGCGCGAACCGTAATTCCGAGGGACGTATTACGGTACGTGTCTGCAGTATGGCGCTATATTCCGCAATCTCAGCCATAAACTTTTAACAAGATATAAAGGGCGCCAACAAGCCTCGGAAGGTGGATCCCGTCTTCGCGCAACTCTCAGAAATTGTGGCATAATTCTGTTCATCCGCAGTACCGATCGTTCCCTTTACCTTCGACTCGCGAAGAGAAAGTATTGTCATCCGACGAGCGCGATTTACGAGTTAAAACTTCCCGGGTTGTATAACTTCTAACGCATCGGAACCGGAGCTATGTAAACGGCTGTACCTCTGCTGCTTCAAAAGAGATTCTCATGCCTTCGTCGATAAACGTATTGGAAGAGCGATCGATGAAAACTATAAACGATTCGCTCATAAAAAACCATATTATATAAAATATATTCGCACAACTTTTCGTCGTGTTTACGATTCGATAGAGTGGAAATGAAATAAGATCGCTTATACTTTTTGATACGAATTGACCATTATATAATAAATTTATTTCAGTTCCATCGTACTTACAAGAGCAGTGTAGCCGAAGTAGATAATAACTCTCTCTCTGTTCTAAAGTCATCCACAACTTAATTAAGGAGTCTCTGCCGGAAGTCGATGGGAGTGTCTGACGAAATCCGGAGGCTAACGAGCTAACGTAACGACATGACGATTAATTAAGTTTCCGCAAAGTGGAGCATAAATAAATAGCATGTATAGATTCATATATATTTCTCAGACTTTTATTTGGGCAATTCATATACAAAATCCTTGGTATCTTTCAGGTTTCTCTTTCAAATAAAGTGAAAGAAGTAATATAAAAAAAAACATGCTCGGGCAAATCCTTATACGTATATGTCACACATCCAGTCAACTTTTTTACATCCAATTTCTGTCTCGCTTCAAATCCACTTTCTTTAAATAGTTAGAGTGCTCCATTAAAGTTCACTAGAGCACCGCGAAAATCAACTACTGAATGACGTCAAAAGTACTTTCATACAGTGGTACAAGTAATTTTACCACAAATTTAAGGTTTGCTGAATGTTTGACGTAAAGAAAAAGAATCTGCAAATGCCAGGTTTGCGGAAAGTAATTCGCCGGAAATGTTAGAAAAGATTCTGTATAAGATCAAACGAGCTACGAGAGACCGCAAGTACCGTTGACAGAGTCGTCGACTTGGATAATGAATTTAATATTTATAGTTAAAAGCAAGTGCACTTTCCTTATTCAGTCTGTCTTAAACGTCACCCAGATTTAACCTCGGACCTTTACGTTCCATATGCGGCTCCCCAGCCACGAAGGGTTAAGTATTTCGTACATCGTATACCCTGGGAATTTATGTCTTCGGTGCGCAAAACCACCACCACATATCCTCGTGATATCCCGTCGGCTTTTTTCAGACCGTCGATCGTAAAAAAGAGCAAATCGGAATCTCGAAGACGTCGTTGAGAACACCGGCTTCGGGAGTTGGGTGTTTCTTCGTTTTTTCTCCGTCTTTTCCCCTTTTTCCTGGAAATCCTTTTGTCAGCATCGCTCGGTTCAACTTATATCGTTCAGCTCCTTCGCAGGCAGACATCCACCTGTTTTTTCGACTGAACGTGTCCGGCGTCACGCGTCTGTAAAAATAAACGTAGAAAGTCATCGTATACCGGAAAATACGGGAAATGGAAAAATACAATAATCTGGATTGCAAGCAATATCTGACCGAAAATTCAGAGAAAGTACGGAAGATTTGAAATTTGAAAGAATACATAAAAGATGAAACTGATGAATATAATAAACAGATCTATGGTTTTTTTCGGCTGTGAAATATTTCACGATTTCATATCGGAAGCAATATATCTAACCCTCGTACTATCGGATGTGAAATGATGTCAAGGTGGAACGTCGTGTCCTTGAATCGAATCATCCTCAATAATCTTTAAAAGGAGGGCACTTCACCGTCACCGTCACCACCGCGTCGTCGTAATACTCGGCCTTCATAAATCATATCTATTTCATTGTCAAAAACAGAGCCTTAGATTATAACCCTCTGTCATCCCCGTTAACTAGCCTAATCGCCTAATATAGCGCGGAAGACTTCGGATTAAACGGTGCCCATTTTACGGTGTAACATTTATTCCTGCGATACAAGTTTTACGAGCCTTTGTTACGCTTATTTTAGTTTCATTGCTTTCTGACTGCATTGAATTATTGTGAGTTGTAGAACTACATGAATAAAATTTGTTTCATATGTAAATCACGAATAGCTGCAACACAAGCTATATAACTGTATAATGTGTATTGTAGAAACAAGAACTCGGCATCTATACCTATCATGAGAATAATTTTAATCGGGGACCAAGAGATCCTTGGAAATAAAGGAGTAATAATACCGAAAAACGAAATTTTTAATAATTTTTGAAATATTAATGACGATGCCCAGACTAAAAAAATAGCTGCGAAATAGTATTAAAAAGAAAATTAAAGATAGATATTTATTTTATAAGCTGACAATCGTAATATAACAAAACTATGAAGTTTACATACTTTCTAGTTTCTGTTCTTCTACTAGTTCTACCGAAAGTTCTCAAAGTTAATAAAGTGTACCACATTTATTATTAAAGATAGATATTTATTTTATGAGCTGACAATCGTAATATAACAAAAACTATGAAGTTTACGTATTTTCTAGTTTCTGTTCTTCTACTAGTTCTACCGAAAGTTCTCAAAGTTAATAAAATGCACTACATTTAGCAAAAACGATGACTTACCTTCCAGAAAGTGGAATCTTCTGGGACACCTTCTTTGCGGTCGCTGTGTCTTGTCGCAAAATGTCCTCCATGAAACTTTTGATAGCTGCCGGCGGACTGTTACCGCATTTCTCCATGAGCCCCCTCATCTCGGAATCTTCCGAGTTCACCTGCCTTTGCCTAGATACTTCGTTTTATTCTCCCACTCCCTCTGGCTGGAGAGGCGAACCACGACAGCGAAATAGTTGGCCTAGTTTCAGGTTCACATCCAAGTACGATGAGAAAAAGCAACAATCTTAACTAGAACGTGCCAATGGTAGCTCGGGATGTTAAGTCCACGCGATCCTGCGATCCTGCGATCGTTCCTGAATTACGTACGTTTCGAAGCACGTGAAAGTCTCATAATTAACTCATCCGTTAAAAATATAAAATAGCTTCACAGTGACAGCCACAAATTTAACAATGCACGAAACATTTTTTTTTAAATATAGTAAAACAGAGGATCACGAATTCTTTATTAATAACGTTCCTAAGGGAAATGGAGATAATTTTTACAAAAATTAAATTGATATAACTATTAGTATAATTAAGCAATTTTAGAATATGAATTACGATAAAAAATGTAAGCTATTACGCTTTTTAAATATGTAAAGATTTTATCAGCTATTTCGTTACGGAGTTAGATTACGAATTCTTAAGCGCTTGCTCGATAGAGAGGAATTTCCGCGAAAATGTTAACTAATATAACCACACAGCCGGTTATTTCCAGCTTGTGTCATCTTGCTAAACATGGAATGTAAAGTATTTAAAAAATTTCTTGCGATAAATAAATGGAGATTTTCAGATAAAATGATTCTAGAAATGTACTCAAGCCATATGCATAATTATTATAATAAAAAAAACTTTAGATGAAACTTAATTAACAATAAAAATATTAATCTCTGAAGTAACAAATAAAACTTATTGTTAGTATTGACGATAAGAAATAAATAAAACAAAAATTAACAAAATATATAATATATTTAATATTTATATAATTTTAATGTTTGCAAGTCGATATTTCTTCTTTACATCTTCTTAATATCTATCTGCCATAAAAAGTACCTACAATCGCTGAATCGCGCAACAGTAATAAAAATAATAAAGGTTACACAGATAGCGAAAGTGCGCTGGTGAACCATACTTTAGTTAGTGACGCACAGCGCAATGATGGGAGGATGTTTCATAACAGAAACCAGAAAAAATATGATGAATTGAAAGTATGGCAGAACGTCTGTGTCCTATGCGTAGTTTAGAGATATTGACGTTTAATCGATAATATTGATAGATCATATTAAACAGGTTTCAGCTGCTTGTTTCCTTCACGCTTAAACAGTTTAGCACGGTTATAAAGGTAATCCAATGCGTCGACGTCCGATCAATATCAAAATATCATAGTAAGTGTAATATGAAGGAACAGCTGACAGCTGATAATCAAGCCGCATTTCACGTGGACTAAAATACGAAAAGGGACAAGTAACAAAGAAAGAACAGTTTGAGATAAATATCATTCAATCAATTATTAAAAATACATAAATGATTAAAACTAAACGAATTATAGAAAACCGTAAAATGAAGGTAAAATTATTAAATAGTAGAAACAAGAATAGCTCTGCATTTTTGAATTTTTAATTTTGAAAAGTTGGATGAGAAAGCTTTTTGGAGTGGAAAATCCTTACTTGGTCTGTGTCCCTTTAACAATTGAGGGGTTTAAGGATAACGATTCTCATCGCGTACGATAATCATCATACAATAAAGCCTAGGATACTCTGAGATAGAAAGCTTTTACGAAAATTTCCGGTTAGCGAAAGAACCACTGATTTCGCGAAACCCCGTGCATTTCGCTCGCCGCTGTTGCACTTTATCGTGACGGTAGCCGCTGGGCAATCTTCTCTCGAGCTCGCGAAAGAACGGGCACATTTTTCTGGTGTGTCGTTTCGCTTCCCTTAAAAATAAGAATAGAGATAGGATAGCTTAGGGAATTAATTTAGTAGTGAGAATGACGTTCAAACATCGCCACAGTAATGACACACGAGAAACTTTTTTATAAGATTTTTATTAAATTATTTTTAAAATAAATATTCTCTATTAAAAGCACTTATTGCAATATCGTTTCAAATAATATTTATTGTAAAAAAGTTATTCGCTAACATAGTCACAAAATTATCTCCTGCATATAATCTGAGGGTTATATACAACTAGAAAAATTACTCGAACCACTGCACACAATAACAAATTATAAGAAATCGAAATCGGTTAATATTAATCAATTATCGGGGTTTATAATTATAACTAACAAGCTCTTAAAGTATAAATAATTAAATACTTAGAGAGATATATATATATGTTATAATAAGTACATAATTTATTAACATTAACTTGTTTTAATTTTAACTTTAATAAACGCTCTTTTGTCGAACTATTTGTCCACTTTACAAGTTATTTATAATATGATCTAACCTTCTTAACTATTCATCATACTTTTAAATCATATCCCAAGTCTAACATTATTATTCTTACTCATGCATGGTTCTTTTTGATATTGTAGTCCTCTTCAAACATTTCAAATTCTTCGCAATGATAAAGATAAGAGGAAATCTGTTATAAAAATATCCGATATCTTCATAAGAATTTACAAAAAAACCGCAAGAATTTTACAAAGTAATATTTAAAAAAAATATATTCCGTAATACTTTCATTACTATTAAAATTATTTGGTCATTGCTATATTTAAAATAAATATAATAGGACCATGTGTCAAACGAATATTTAACAAAATAAATGTAATACATTATTTTTACAACTTTGTTGTGCAGACTTTGCTCTGCAGAAAAGAAAGGCGTACATAAATTGTTTGATTTAACATTTATCAGACATTCATGAAAAATACACATACTTTTAGAATTCTTGAATTCTTTTGATTGAAACAGTCTGAATCGTTGAAAGTACGACCGTTTGAGATGTAAGGTCTTGAAGTTAACACGTAATCTATCAATAGTCTTTATTAATAATATTTTTTAGTCTTAAAATTTAAAGCTTATATTTTTGGTCTGAATGTATCTACATACGTACATGTATATATGTATAATTACTCTACGATATTTTCATTATCAGCTAATTAGAGAAGGTCCCCTTGTTAATGAATTTTGATCTGAGGGATCACGAGGGAGCTACAACTGCGTTTAGTACTTCCATAAAGTTTGATAATAGAGATAACAGAGAATCTCCGATCGCGATTAAGTAGTATTTTATTTTACATAAAAGAAAGATCATATGATCATTTATTATTTATTGTTTAATAGTTGTAATCAACCGTTTGGAACAATAATGTATTGACTACTGTAAATGAGGTACGTTTTTCGTAGATATAATATGTTATTGAGCCCTTTAATTACACTAATGGTAACGCCAGGAGGAAAATAAAAAACGATAATCTCGTCGGCAAAGAGATTCGCACTTCCGCTTTTATATAAATGCGCGCGAAAACATTTTACAATAGTATTTTATTTTATTGAAGGCCGCTTTCCGCTGCGCGGAATGAAACAGTGTTGAATCCTCTCTTTGTACACGGTGACTTCGTTGCACTTTTAATTAAAGCATCAAATAGCAGACAGGGGCCTTTAATAAATTGAGAGATGTTCGCATTGAGTTATCTGGTTAACATCTCGTTTTTTTTCTCAATGCGCTTTTAATTACTCTGTTTGCGTAAACTTTCATATTGAAAGGAGTTAATGTAACGACGGCTCAATGAGATCATCTCTTTAATTTCGTGCGCTATAAACACGTGTACAACTACGAATCTCGCTAAGAGCTCTCTAGCACCGTACGGAGTAGTCGCGCATCATACGTCTCTCTCAATGTCGAAGGAACTAGACACTAAGAGTATTCTCATTAATAACTGCTTGCCTTACCCCAACAGATAAAAATATGTAGGCTCTCCGAAAATATCTGACATTAGTTCCCGCATATGTATGTATATGTATGTATGTATCATGTGTAAATATCTATTAATTATTCAAAATAGGTAGGTATTATTTCGTTTATATCGTTACGAATATTCGTGGATATGACGGCGAATATATTATTATACTTTTTGTCTGTGGCTTTAGAATAGTATGCTTTGAACGCTTTTGTACTTTACGACAGCATTAATCGCGAAGAATTATGACATACTCGCCAAAACGAGAAGCACAATCAAACCCATTACGCGATAATGAAATTTTAATGACCGTTACGATCGTTAAATGTAAACGTACGGTCGTAATGCGCGGGCTACGTATCGCGTTTCGTGCACCGGCGGCCGCAAAGCTCGATTAACGAGCCGACCGATTCGTTCCATATCAATCCGTTCGACATTAGCTAAATTAATAGGCTCTGTAACGATGTGTTTAATTAAATTGCAAGAAATAAATGCGCATTCGATGACTATATTAGAGCGACAGACTGTTTTCTTTTTCCGCGAGTGAAGATTTTAAATAATAATCCCTGAGAGCATGCGCCGCGTTCTTTCCTCGTGCCGATGCTCGATGACGTTGACAGGTTCTACAGATCGAGCGCGCCCGTTTAACCGATTCACGCTGCCTTGTATGTGCAGACAATTTGCGAGAGCCCGTAAGTACGTCTACGAGAAGAAGAGATGCTACACGAGACCT
This sequence comes from Tetramorium simillimum, assembly GCA_011636635.1. Taxonomy (NCBI): domain Eukaryota; kingdom Metazoa; phylum Arthropoda; class Insecta; order Hymenoptera; family Formicidae; genus Tetramorium; species Tetramorium simillimum. The sequence continues at coordinate 3,898 of VBVQ01000027.1, read as the reverse complement.
CATCTCTCCGAAGAATAGAGTAATTTCTACGGTTTGCTCCCTACCACGGATTACGTTCCGAGAAGAAAGAAGAAAGAGGAGAAAAAGTCTCCGTCTATAATCATGGCTATGAGAGTAAAAGGTAGAAAGGGAGAAAGAGAGAGCGAGAGAGAGCAAAATTGGATAGGGGTGAATAAAATTGGTCGATCGATTCCTTTTCCGTAGGACTAATTATACGCCGCCCGCTCGTCCGATCCCGGCGATTAAGGATGTTAATTAAAAATTCCGAGCCGCCCGTATAAACGCGTCACAATGAAGCGATTCACCACTCTCGCTCGCAATCGGGCGAAATCCCGCCCGCCGTTTTTGTCCGAAAAGGGGAAACTGGCGCGGCTAGGCTCGCAATATATCCGCCGCGTTCTACGGTTTCATTGTTCAGCTAGCGAAATTCTCGACTCTCTACCATTAACGAATCGTCGAGTAACGAAGGGAAATTCAAACGGCGTTCCCCGGGCGAATTCGTCGAAACGCTCGTCATGTATCATTCATGAGGCCGTCCGAATCGACGCGCGGTAGTTTCGTTATTATTACATTTAGCCCGCAGCAAAAGAGGAAGGAAAAAACAAACGAACGGAAAGAGAAAAGAAGAGAAGGTAAACCGCGCTACAGAAACGGTCTTCAACGTCCGCCCTCCTGTTGCATGCCCGCGCGACACGCCTTTAATTTCCGGAGAGTACCTAAAGACCCGATGCGCACTTAATTTCGCACGCGAAGGAAATAGATGCAGGAAATATTTCTCTGGCCAAGACTAGATCGTTCTTTATCTGCAAAGTAAGCGAGGTCGATGCTTGTCGCGCGCAAAAAAAAAAGGGGGAAATGAGGGAAGTCCGTCATTTCGAAACCGCGTAACGTTCAGATAGAGCGATTAATTATCACACTCTGCTTCGACGGTTCGATAAGGGCCATTGGTGCTCAGGGCTGTGGTATTTTTATAAAAGAAGAATCCAAGGAAAAATATACAAGAAGTGTAAGCGATAAGGGTGGCACCGAAGCGAAAGGATTTCACAGCCGTATTTCGTCCAAGGATAGATCCGCAACTGGACCGCAACTCGTCCCGTCCGTCCTCTTCGCGCGTTCTCCAGGCACCAGGAAGAAGAATTAAACGCACGTCGCTTTGTACCCGAGCACGACGTCGGACGTTTTGCTGCAGGATGGACGATCGAAGTGGTGCACGGAGTTGTTCCTCTCTCTGATCGCGCCGCATTTCGGCAGGCTGTCCTGCCGGCTGTCCACGGTGCCGATGCTGCCGCGAAGATCACGGCGCGACGACGATCTCCCGAGCGTCTCGATCTTGTCGACGTTACTGACGCTCAGCCGCCTGTCCTTCTGCAAGGAGCCCCGGCTGCCCGGCGCGTCCTCGTCCCTCTCCAGGAAGTTGCACACGCTGACGCGCCTCTCCCGCAGCAGGGACTTGCCGGGCGGAAAGGTGGGCCTCGCCAGCACGTCCATTCTGTCGAAGTGACAGATGCTGTTGACGCGCTCGCGCTGCACGGGCCTCGCCAGCACGTCCATCCGGTCGAAGTGGCAGATACTCATGCCACGGTCACGCTGCAACGTCGGTCTCGCCAGGACGTCCATCCGGTCGAAGTGGCAGATGCTCATGCCGCGATCCCTCTGCAGCGGCCTGGCCAGGACGTCCGTCCTGTCGAAGTGACAGATACTCATGCCGCGCTCCCGTTGCAGCGACGGCCTCGCCAGGACGTCCGTACGGTCGAACTGATAGGCACTGGGCCGGCGCTCGCGCTGCAGCAGCCGCGACGTCTCGCCGAAGGACCTGAGGGTCCTCAGCGTGTCACGCTCGTCGCGCTCGTCCTCGTCGTTCTGCAACCCCGCGCTCTCCGCGTGCACCAGCGACTGCAGATCGAACGCGCTCTTGGCTCGCCTGGGCGTCTCCTGGCTGGCCGGCAGCAGCGACGTGCTCGACCCCACGAACACGCTGTTCTGGCGCAGCCTGGCAGCCGGCCCGGCGGCAGACGACACGCAGCTCACCTGGTGCACCGGATGCTCCATGCAGTGGATGTTGAACTTGGAGTAGCTCCGGTGCTGCGAACAAGAGGAAAGTCCCAAGCGAATCCTGACGGTCCGATTATCGCCGCGCGATCTTGAGAACACGGTTTACGACGACGATCGGCACGACCATTTTTTTAGCCATAGCGAGTTATATTTAAAAGTGGCAGTCGGACAAATATCGCGACGCGACATAAATCTTCTTATCGATTTTATGCGATTATGGTAATAATCGTTGAATATCATTCTTGATAATAAGTTGAATGGTAAGGAAAATGAATGATGCAACGATAAATGTCCTCGACAATCAAGCGCACTATTGACATTACAATTAAGCGCCTAAATGCCATAAGCGATTTCATAATTGGGTGTACACTGAACGAGTCAGATCGACCGTTACGTTTAAATTCATATCCTCTTTAAAGCGAGATGCTAAAAATTGTGAGTTTTTTTGTTTTAATGGGAACACTCTTCTCTCAATATGGCCTGTATGTGTCTGTAGCCAATAAATGATGGGTGAGTTATGATGGAGCTCCCATAGAAACATTTAGACCGGGAATATATAACAGGGATACGTGACCGGTCGTTTCGGTGGTGGAGATGTGTTGAGCGGACGTGACCTGATATACGTAGGCACGTAGTATACGTCGGGCACGTTGACATGATTTTCTAGTAGACACGATGGCGGTTTAATGGCCGTGACAGTATTGTTGTGATAACGAGAGAAATTTGTTTTATAAAAGCCTCGCGGCTAGCCGGGATAATATTGTTCCTTCGTAAATGAAGTTTCCCAACGCGATCGAAGTTTCTTCGTGCAAGGCCAAAATCGGGTTATAACGCCATTCTGTTGAATTCTATTATAATCCAGGGGGGGCGAGAGATTGCGTTACAAGATTTCCTCGTGGGACGTAAATGGGACATCTTAAGAGTTCGAGTTTATAATGCCGCGCCAGCGGTAGCTCGCTAAACTATGTAGCTAAAAAGCTGCAATGGGGCAACTTCCGTATGCGACACACACGCCTGCCCTACTCACGTTCATGCGATTTTTAGTGGGGGAGTCACGCGGGTACACGTTATCCCAGACGCCGAGCGTAAGTCGCTATCGCGTTGGATTTTGTAAGGCGCGGCGGGTAGGTGCTGCATCTTCCGAGATTACGGGTGTCGCGAGTCCGTTGAAAGGGCAAGGATGATGCTGCATTTACATGTATTATGCAAAAGCAGAGACGGAGACGCGTACTCTACCAATGCTCGACTCAATTTACGGTCTTTCGCGATCCCCCGCCATGAGAGGCGGGGCATATTAGACAAACAGAATCAAGTGTGCCGATAGAACATCACGGCTAAACGGATGGAAGTATAAGCGAAGCGGAATTTTTTATCTCGCAATATTTTCAAGCGACTGAAAGGCTGCGATTCTTCTTCGTGATATATATATATCTGCGGCAAAATGAGGGAGAAAGAAAAAGCGAGATTGCGGAAATAATTACTTAGTCCCTAAATTATACGATTGGAGATGCTAGAAATGAACTCTCACGATCCTAATCATCGGAAAATGTTCGACATTCGGACATGTCCGGTCGAATGAAGTGCCCCGAGCACACATCGAAATTCGCTAAATATCTTCCACAATTTATCTGACTCGGACAGGCCGTTCGTCATCATTAACTTGGAGCGCGATTTCCGATCATTTTGCTATTTATAGAACCAATATGTACAGCAAACAGAATGCCGCTGATAATGATTATGAAATTATAACATGGCATTTATCGCAATAATGCCAAATAAAATGAAGACATTGTCGTTTTATTACACTCTATTTATTTTAATATATATATATATATATATATATATA